>JAYMTL010000043.1:0-128078 GCA_036897445.1 Pelargonium tetragonum
AACTAGGAACTTGATACCAAAAGAAATAGAAAGAAAGGGAAGCAAAATGCAAGCTTGTTCTGAAACTTCCTTTACTAACTAAAGAAAAGATATGTATTCAACTTCACAGGATTTCTTACAGGTTTTTAGTTCTCGCTTTTTTCTTATAAGGATTCCTAAGCTTACCTGGGAAGGAAATCCTCATTGGTCTGCTCCTATATTTTGATAGTCCGAAAAAGGCTCTTTGGTTTTCCAAAGTTCTTCGACAAAGTTACCTAAACCGGTTGTAGAATTATATCAGCTCTTATCCTGGAACACTTATGTTAAGAGAGTTTCTTTCGAGTTTTTATCTAAGTATCCTTCGTCAAGTTTCTTCTTTTTTCTAGCCAACGGAGTATAGTATATGCCCATAAATCTATTTAAAATTATAGTACCAAAAGGGAATATAGAGCAAAGGTAAAAGGTACTGTAAACTGTATTTACTGAAAAGACTCCCCCTTCTCATTTTTTGGATGTAGGGAAACTTATGCAACTAACACGAAAGTTTTTAGAATCCCCGTTTTAGTACGATTATGTCTCTTTATCCTAGAAAGCTTGAAAAAGAAAGTCTTGAACTGAACCTTTACTTTGCAAAAGTGAAAACTAGTACTAAAAGTTTCAAAATTATATATAACGAGTGCCCAATACATGACTTATGCTTCGGACAGGATCTTCAAAGTATAAAAAAGAAGTTATTTCTGCAATTCAATCCACTTACATATAGCCTTTGGAAGTCTCAGTATAAGTTCAATGAGAGCTAATGGCTTGATAAACAGGTTCAAAACTCGTATGTAAATAGTTGTTTTTTATTTTAGAAGTAGGTTAACTCACGTCATTGCAAGGGGTCCCTCACTTAATCCTTTCTACCCCTTAGTCTCAGTATAAAATCCAGAGTAATCCCATATTCCTGTTACATTTTTCTTTTTAGAGTATAATACGGAAACTTACCAACTAAAAAAATGTAGCAATTCTAGTGTTTAAGCCTTGGCTCTTTTAAAACGCAATTCCATCAGCGAGGGGCATAACATCTTTTCGTATAAAGATTTTTTAAGAGGTTATCATCAGTAGAGGGTTCAGTCCTGCGAATAGCTTATTTCGACTTGTCCTAGGGAGCGCCCTAACAGGATAAAAAGCATTCTCCTAGACTAGATCGAGTTCTTTTATACTTTGTTGAAAGACCCGTAATTAGAAGCTCAAGGCCTGTTCGGGTTACCAAGCTAAAGCAAGAAAAGTAGGTTTCCAAGATTTTTTTGAAAACTCAATTACGTATATTTTCAGAGGAATCCCAGGTCTTAATTTCCTTTCAATCAAGAGGGGACTGGCTAACCAAATAGATTAGATTGGGCTATGAGCTGTGCTTTCGGCAGTTGGAATGGCTTTTGTTTTAAGTTCCTCCTAGATATATCTGGGTTGTAGAAAGTAGTAAATTGAATTTAGGTTTTATATAGGTAGTAAGCTTCCCCTTTAAGTAAAGGGCTACTTCTCAAATCTTTAAAAGGTTACAAAATCCTATTTGTCAAGGTAAAGCGGGCCTATTAGAGTCTTTTCTTGTTGTATACTAAGTATAACTGCTGGCAAATCGAACCACCTATCTAGAAAATTTTTCTAGGAGTTGTGCCCCTACTATACCTAAATAGAAGTTTATAAGGTACGGCTTTATGAAGAAACTCCAAGTACAAAGGGAGACTCTTACTGTACAAAAATCTTGAGCAGCGCTCCTCGTAAGGCTTAATGAATAGAATAGGGAGTAATCCAAATTATCTTTCGATATCGCCTACCTATTTAATTACTTTTGACTAAAATTGGAGCTTTATGCCGTCCTATTCAACCGAAGTCGGTAGTCAAAACTTTTTTCTGCAGGGAAGAGAGTACCAGAAAAACTAAATGAAAGAGAGTAACTTATAGAAGCTAAAGCAAGAATCAATAAAAGATAGATTTTCCTGACGAATATTCCCTGTTCCCTAGGTTTGGAAAAGTGTAATACAAATACTTAATGTATAAGGAGAGGAGTCAGAAGCAAAAGGCCCTTCTGGAAAGTAAATCAATCGAGAAAGTATCCCCTTTATTAAGTGAGAGCCCTTCTAAGCGGGGGTCAAGTAAAAAAATCCCTAAAATCAACTCTGTCTGTCACGGGGATCCCCTTTTTTTGGTGTTTGAGAAAAGTCAAGAAAGAACAACAACTTTTAGATTCGCACTCGTCATGAGTTTGAACCAAGACACGACTTTTCTTATAAGATACTCTTGATGTCGTACCCGCTTACTATTTTTGTGCTGGCTTTAAAGGTCCTAGAGTGCATAAGTATCCACATTCCAGAGACCCTTTTCAAGACCTATATATATGTGATTTGATTTTATTAAAAACCGGTTTTTAGTATACCCAATACCCATCAAAAAAGGCCTTACTCTTATCTTAAAATTCTTTGGTCAGAGAGTTTTTTAGGGAATCCCCCTAGATATATCACGGATTTCTCTTTGCCTTACAGCTAACTATTGTTTAGAAACTCCTATCCTTTTTGAATTCCAAGCGGAGTGCTCTTATTTTCTTTCATTATATATAGTATATATATAGTGAGATACCCCTACCTAGGAAGTGGCATCTAGTGTCCAGAGAATCAGTATGTTGTATCTGCCGGGGCCCGTCAAGCACAAGTACAGGTGAGTGAAATGAGTATTATGCTTGACTTGATTAGACAGAAAGATCTTCTTGTAAAAGGTTTAGGTCTTAGAATTCTACAGCTTATTCTTACACCGGATCGCCTTTACTATATAATTTAAAGAAAAACTCCCAAGGCTTAAACCTGGAGATCGCATTTAATGTTAACGGACCTCATTGTGTGTTATATAAAGGAATCCTGATGGCACAGGAATGGCGCAGTAAAACTAAGAAGTACAAAAGGAAACTTGTAACCCGTCTACATCCTTTATTTATATAACACTAAAAACCCCTTATAAAATTTAAAGTACTGGAAATATCATAAAAATTTTCAGGACATTTGCCTATAACTAAGTATTAGAAACTCACTACACGGAACTTTGTGTAAAAAGGGGTAGCTACTACTATATATTTTAGATTAATCAAAAAAGTATGCTTATGACATAGCTTAATGAATTTAAGTTATAAAAAGATTTAGGGTCTAGGTGGGCTTACTCATTCTAAAACTTTCAAAAATAAGGGGGAACTCGCGTAAGGGGCATAAGGCAGTCTCTGGGGTTTCCCAATAAAAGTAGAGACTCGTAAGCACTACTCTAGGTTCTCTAAATTCTGTAACACTAGCTAGAAAGTGAAAACGAACCTATTTCCTAGTAACTAGTAATTAGGGACCCTTGGAGAATTTATATATACATGGATTTTATCTACAAAAGATAAGCTAGTTAAAGAATTGCTTGTGGCATACTTTCAGTTTATTAGGGTCTCCGGATTTCCAATAGTTATTTAAGAGTTCTTAGAGCCATAGTTTTTGATTTGCCTAGCTCAATCTGCTATTATACGGGTTGGAAGTGAAAATGGAAATAAAAGGACACTTCTATACCTCACCTTGATATCGGAGCTCCCTTAGATAGAAAAGTCCTGTGTGTGTACCCTTTTTTTTGTACTTGCCAAATTCTGGCAGCCTTCAAGAGAGAACTCTTTTAAAAGAATAGTAAAGAGGCTTTTGAAGAGTAATTAAAGTTCCTTATATCGTGCTTCTATTTGTTGCTGCTCGTTTAGAACTTTAAAATCAACCAGAAAGTCTGACTATGAGTGCTGGAAATTACATAACCAATACGAATAAGCAAACAGGAAAGACTCTAACTTGTTCTAAAAAGCTTACTAACTAAACACCAAATTTTGTAATATTCGTTTTCATGAGATCCAGTTTCAAGTAAAGAGCAGTACTAAGTAGGAGTCCCTTGAACCCTTGCAACTCACCTCTGTTGAACCTCTAAACTACACCAAACCCCTATAATTATTTAAATTAAAAGTCCAATAATACTAGAAATTAGTATCAAGGGTATAAAAACGAGCGTGTCATATTAGCCGGGAGTTCCTCCTAAAACCTCTTTTGCGGAGACTTATAGAAGGGGTATTCTTTTATACTTTATATCCAGGGATCGGGGCGAGCTTGCAACTAGATTTGTGTTTACAAGTATTAAGATTTTTGTTCTGAAAATACGCTATTGAAGATGTAGAATGCAAATACATATTTGGTTTATCTTTAATAAAGGGTTTTAATATGGTCTTGTGTTCCTGCAGCTACTGTAACCCTTATAGCGTTTATGAACTAAGCCTTTTTCTTTTTGGATCTAGAAAAGTAATTTAAGGGGTTAGCCACGATCGCGTTGTGTATACAAGGACTTAGTAAATTATAGCTAATAGATTTTTATTAATTAATCCAGCGGATTTTATTCAGTTAACAAATTTTAGGTTTAGAACGGATGGGTTCATAATGTCCGCAGATCTATTTATATTACTTACTACAAAATTAGATTGCTACTTGAATCGCACAAGAAGGAAAATCTACAGGGTACCTACTTCTATTCTTTGGAAATCTATAAGACTAAGTCGAAAATGGGACCGCTTATATAGGAGAATCCCTTTGATCTCTTTATGTTATGTCAGTACAACCCTGTGAGATTAAATAACGAAAAGAATTAATAAGTAGGTCCGGCGGAAGCCCTTATTACATTAACTAAAAATAATAACAGAAAAAAATTCCATATACAAGAGAGACTTAGCAAGAACTGAACGTCTAACTGCCTTTTCAAAACTTAAAGTATATCTGGTGATTTTTTTTTGTCAACTTACCTCGCATTTTGAACCTGCGGCTACCCTTTTTTATTTGAAGAAATGCCCGTAAAGATAGTCCTAATTTCGAAGGGACTGGTGGAACGAAAGCAAAATAAAGAGTTCTTCACTATAAATTTATTACGCTTAAGCGATTCTGGTCGGATCCCTTATTAAAGGAAACTTAGTAACTTTTGTGAATATACTCCTAAACTTTTATTTAAAAACTTCTCCGCACGGAATTTTGTTAGCCAGGATTCCTAGCTTTTGGGGTCCCCTTATAGGAAGTATATACTCAATTAAAAGATAAGAGGGGCCCTCCTTAGCGTATTGTAGATTCTTGTATTTGCAATATAACTTTTATTTTAACTTACTCTACCTTGATTTTAGTCAGAATTCTTCGAAGCATTGCTCTTAGGGGATATCATACTCCTCTTGATGGATATATTACCCCGAAAACTAAATTCTTATAAATTATTATCTTGATCTTCCAAATAAGTTATAAAATGTTATTCAGTTCACCTTTACAAGGATTAAGGGCTTTTATTCAAAAGTTTTCTTTAGTTTTTAATTGATGTGAAAACTCTTGCCAGGGTTTCCTTTGTGTTCTCAACGGAACCCCTTAAAGTGCTCTAAGGATTTAGGACCGGAGATATTATATCATTTACAGGATGAATGCAGATTCCAAAAAATTATATGTATACTAGATTAGGGTATAGTAGGCAGGGCGCAGTTGGCACAGAAGAGAAGAAGCTAAATACAGAGTAGTTAAGAAACTATCGTAAGAGTAAGAGAAGTCCTATTGTTAATGACTTCGGGGTTACAACAAGTGCACGAGACTCGTCGAAGAAGTTGTCTTAGGTTCTAATTCGCATACACTACTAGTGATCTTTCTAGCTCTTTCTTAGTAACTTTGTGTGTAGGTTCTCTCTTAATTAATAGTCATCAGCTACAAAGCTTTTAGTTCGTATCGTCCCTTTGCCTTTGTTCGTCCTGTTCTCCTACCTTTTCCTTGTGAATTGAAGCTACTAAACCACCGAAAAGCACACACACGTAGCGACCTAGTCAATCGACTACCTTACTCAATATCATGCGTGTGTCAAGGTGTAAGCTCCCTAGTTATCTCTTCTCGTAAGTATCCTAAATATGTCGCTACCTTCACTCAAGCTCCCGCCAGGTTTAGGTCTTTGATATGACTAAGTGTGTAAAATGAAACAGACTACTTCATTTTGGATGCGTTGGGTCGCGGAAGCCGGTTTACTAAAAACTTTAAGAAGTGGGAGTTAGGGATAAAAGTAGGAAACCCTACAATTTCCCAGCTTATAAGTAAAGGCGCAGTGCTTGTTACCTTACTGGCTAGGTACTTTGTTTAATTCCAGAATGTAAAAAGGATCTTTTCCTGTAATTTATAAACTTTAAAATCCCTAATATTTGCACAAAGTTATATACTAGTAAGGTATACCCCTAATCTTGGAAGGTTCTGAGAATATACGCAAACTCCCTTCAAAGGAGAATATTACAAGATCAGAAAGTGAGAGAAAGCCCTGGGTTTAGCTTTTTAAATCATTCTCTTGGGATCCTCGTTTTATTTATTTTAATTAGGTACTACCTTCTCCTATATAGAATAGAACCTTGCACTCTAACTAGTTATCACTTAAGTAGAGTATCTAGTCCTCAACCACAAAGACTCTAAACCCAAGTCCTATCACCCCATGGCATGGAGCTGAAATAGACTCGGGTTTCCTCTAAAAGTGTAGTATAAAAGTCTAAGATTTTCGGTCTTGGGACGAGGGGGCTTCTATACTACGCTTATGTTATACCCTCTTTTTGCGCTTAGACCCCCGGAATAACCCCTTTATTGAGGATTACACCTCTATGGATTTCCTTACTTTATCTTTATATAAAGAAAGCAGGAATAGTCAAACTTTTAAGCACCTAGCTCCCGCCCAAGTTCTTTTGGTTCCTTGTCAAGGAGTCCTATACCTTTCGAAGTTAGCAGGTAAGCTTGCTTAGGTTTTTAATAAAAATTTGTGTAGAAGTAGGTTTCGTTTACCAGAGAAAAGGTCCCTTTAAAGCTCTTTCTTGCCCCTTTTGCTTAATTTAATAAAGGGTATTTTGAGAAGGACATCCGGAGTTTTGTAGAAGTATACTCTTTTTGAATTCTTACTCCAAGCTATAAACATACGCAGCCTTTTGATACTATACTGGGTCCTGACCTTTGTATGGTGGGTGTGTCTGACATTACGAAAGCACAAATTGAATTTGCAAGAAAATTCTATGGTATAATTATGAAGAGGCGCTTGTTGTGTTGAGCCGGAGATGCCTTGTGAAGCTCTCCTAAACCCCTTGCTATAACAGAAATTAACCGAGAATTCCGGGAGTTGAAGTGCAAATCAGATCGGGGTTTTATGTTAACATAAATTGACTTTATTACATAGAGCGGTCACCTTTGTTTAGTAATAAAGGATGCCCGGAGCTCGACCATAAAGAGATTTAAAATAGTAAAAGACATTTTTTAACTAGTAAGTAGTAGTTTTCAGAAAGGTACTGGAAATTTTTAGTGTAAAAACTTTCGATTATGCCCAGTCTACCAGTCTAGTGGTTTTATTTAAAACTTCAGTATAAGGTATAAAAACTCTTGTCTTTGAGGAAAAAAATGCAAAAAAAGTAAAACGCTCTTACTACAATAGCTAGCCTGCAAAAAGACTACTTTTACGGATACCCCTTTAAGGCTTTTAGGATTTTAACTTAGCTGCCGAAAGATTATTCCTTAATGCAAGGAGGCTCAGTATAGTACAGTAAAAGGCCCTTATAAACACCGAGTTGGGAACGAGAGACCCATGTTGAGTAAACCAGTAAAAAGCTTGGTTAAAAAGGGGAATGTGAATAGATATTTTAGAATTAATAATTTAAACTTAAACCTTATAACTGAAATCACTTAGATACTTAGAAAGAATCCCTTAGTATCGCTTTTGAACCGGTACCTTAGTTATTGTATTTCTAGTCTGCCTAATTCTTGGCCGGAACGCCTGCATATCAGAAAGGATTTTGCAATAAGCTACAGCAAGAAAACTGGCTTTTAATTTCCGATTTTACGTGGTATGAATTCTATACTAGTTGCAAAGGGACTGCGCCTTCTAGAGTAGATGGGTCTATTACACTTTACTTTAATGGTAAATGGTACAAAAATTAGAAAATAAAGGAAGAACTTCTACCCTTTTGGACAGGCATTGTGAGAAGGGCAGGCCGAAAGATTTTTAAATCTTTTTCTTTTTGCACGTAATAAAAATTTTTTAGGGCGCTCTTTCTTATAATTTCGAGTTACTTTAAGGCGTAAAAAAACTCCTGTTTATATTCCCAAAACTCGAGGGAGCTCCTTCTATATAGTAAAGAGAGATTCTAAAATGAAATTTTATAATACAAATAAATTTAGTAAGATGTGAAAAGTAACCGATCCCAGGAACCCCTTTTTAGAGTGCATAGAGGTAAAGAAGTTTGAGCTCTTTTAATCATGGCGGCGGAAGTCAGATAATTTATATGCCCTTTCAAATCAAGTATTTCAAGTATTGGTTGGAACAAGAAAGATAGAAACATAAGTTAGTTTAGAAGCGGTAATTGAAGAGTATAAAGCAAACCCAGACAAGATACTAAGTAGTTTTAGGCTTATCAAATGAAAGAGGATTGCTCCTTAAGGGGCCCTTGTTATATTTTAGACTGCGTAAACTTGTATTTAAGTATTTTCCTGATAGGATCCTACCTAGTCCTAATTGTTAAAAAGGTTCGTTAATGTGAATATCTAACTTAACTAGGAAAGCTTTTTTTATATTATGAAAAGAGAAAACCTCTATCCTTGATATCTACGCTTGTCTTTGTTTATAAAAGATTGCCCCTACTGCCTAATCCCAAGTATGTTACTAGAAAAGCCGAAGAAAGAGGACTTCCTTATGAATGGTTTTAGACCTCCCAAAAAATTTCCTGTTCTAGAGGACAGAGACTCCTTACCCGAACCCTACTTTTTTATGCTTTTCATTTCTATTATAGGTTACTTTGTTCTTTCTTCAGTAATTATCCTATATATGATACGGATTTGTCATATTCGTAGGTAAAGAGAGCTATATCTGTGTTCCTTTTGGAGTTGAGATAGACATCTTTTAAAAAAGTAAACTCACCTCTCGCGGAGCACTTGCTAAGTTAGTCAACAAAAAGTTAATATCATCCAAGGAATCTCCTTAAAACAACAGGAATCCCTACCCTAAAGAATATCCCTCTGAAAATTATAACGTAAAAAAAGCTAAGGATTTTGATGAAGCTGTATAGCTAAAATGACTCCAAGTAGAAACCTTTAAAACCCTTTGCATTTAGCCTTTTTCCAAAAACACAACTTCAAGGTTAATACATCAGGAATTACCAAGCGGAGTAAAAAACCCAATTATGCTTGCTGTAGCCAGATATTCTAAATTACAAATTATAAGAAGGGCTCCTTTTTAAAACACCCTAAAACCCGGGAGCTCCTACTAAAATTTTGACCTTAAAATCTTTATTCAAGAAGCTTGTATTTGTGAAGTGCTCAATTTCTTTAGTTATATACCGGATCTAATTTAGAGTACTCAGAAGCCTTAGGATTTTGGATTACCAACGCGGGATTCTTTTATTCCTCTAAGACTCTTAGCTTTTCCCCTTCTTACAACTCGGGAATCTATCAGATTTTTGAGTTCTTATAGCTTTAGTAGACATCGTTAAAGAAACTTCAGCAGCTCTATTTGAAATAACGACTCACTGACAATAGACTAGTATCAATTCAGAACTTCCCTATACCACGGGCCCTTTATATAAGTCCCAAAGCTGGTTTCTACGAGCTTAGTAAAAACTTTGGCGTACAAATTATGAAAACCCACGTATCTTATCTAGTCAAAAAAGTTTTTCTTATAAAATACCTAAGTCTAACCTATAAAAGTCCTGGCCGCCTCAAAATCTTTGGCATTTATGTCGAATAAGCTACTGTTCTAGCTTCCTTTTTTACCCCTTAGGGGAACTTAAATTAAGAGGCGAAAGGAACCTCAATTACTTACATAGAACTTATTAAATAAAACTTTAGTTACTATCCCGCGGTTATTCCAGGGGACTTTTTTGTGCCTTTCTTTAGCGTAGAAGTTCCGGGTTCTGTTAATACCGAGCTAAATAATTGCTTTATTATTCATAGAGATTTGTTAAAACAGGCGCAACTTTCCTTAATTGAATTATCTCGACTTCTTCCTCTGTACCCTTCCTTTATTCATAACTATCTTCTTTGGAGCTATACTCTTCTTCCTCTACCCCTTGTTAACCGGAAACTCTTCTCAGAAATAACATAACAAACACTCAACTCCTATCCTTTCTTTCTCCTTTTGTATTACTGTAGCCTCTCAAATTACACGTATCTCATATTCAGAAGAAGACTTTATATTGATATGTAGTAAAAGTTTTCTTTCAGAAGCTCCCTTACTTTTATAGTTTTATTTGAACAAAAGCCTCCTTAGTTATAGATAGCGCTTACTAGGGTATATTTAGAACTTTGTCCTAGGAAACGTTTTATCTTAGAAGAAAAAGCCTCTCCCTCCCAAGTTGAGGCCTTAAAATTTCACGTTAAAACAACGAAAGGAAGACGCCTATGCTCTTTATTTATATCCGTAGAAAGGTTTTTGGAGTTGAATTAAGAGAAAAAATCAGGATAAAGTTTTACCTCGAATTTGGATCTTGATATGAAATTGCCCGCATTAAAAGTCCTCACAAAGAATTCAGCAAGCCCTTTGCTCATAATTTGCACTGTGTATAAGTAGAAGTATAGCTCCTTTGTAATACTATGTAGATAAAGAAAAAGGGGCCTTAACAGATCCTAAAGATTCAAGCTCTAAAAAGTTCGCTTTTACTTTATTTACATGTACTCTCCCAGTAAGTTAAACTAAGAATTCCTAGAAAAGCGGGCCTTAAAGGGACGGAGCAATACTTCGATCTCAATTCTAAAACGAGTAAGTCTGGTAAGGGTTCAAAACAGAACTTTCATTTTTGGGTTTTTGATTGTATTCATTTAATATCTAATATAAAGTTAGCGCGCTTAGAACTCCTTACTTGTTATACTAGATTAAAAAGGGGGAACATCTTTTATAAATTGTTTTTCCCGAAGGATCAAAGGCACAAGGTGAAAAAGACAAGGATAGTTTGTGGTTACGAAAAAGTAGAGTCTTACTTTTTAGCTCTCACGTAAAACCCTTTTTAGCAAAAAAATTTCTTTACATGCCTTCTACTAGAGGACTTGGTAACTCCTATCTATAAAGAGAGACGAACCTTCCAAATGGATACGAATTTGATTCGATTTACCCTCAAATATCTTTTTCAACTAGGGCTCATTCCGGCTCAGGCTATCATTCGTGTAAGTCCCGTGGCTAGCTTCTTTTCTATCCGGTTTTTGGAATTCAGTAAGGCCTCATCTCCAAAAAGATAGCATCAAAGTCAGATGGTTTATCCTTTTGATAGAACTTATTAGTACTCTTTCCCGAAACATAGGACGGATGGCCACCCTCTTTTTTTGTCAAAGGAAAGTACTCGGTTAATATTAGTCTTATAGCTTCTTCTTTTATGCTATGGGCTCTTGTAATAGCTGTCCTGTAACAGTCTCCTGTTGGAAATCTCGTTAACTTGTTTATAGTAGTACTTTCCTTACCTGTTAGGGCCCGGCAATCTCTTATGTCCCTATCTTATTGCTTATCTTTGTCCTATTCATTAACAAAAGCTGCCCTTTCTTTTAGTTGACTCCCTAATAGATTCGGGTAAGAAGCCTCTCCTTTCTCGTAAACAAATCCTGCTTTTCTTAGTCTTCTGTATCCCCATGAGCCTTTGTCTTTCTTACCCTATAAAACGGAAAGAAGATTATAGGAAAGTCTAGTATAGGACAGTAATAAACAGCTTTGGTAAGTCCTTAAAAAAGAGTGCTACGAATTCTATAAAAAACTAGAAAAGGTTTTAAGTTTAGTTAGTAGCATCAAATTTATTAAACACTTTTAGAGAGTTCGGTATTTTAGAATTCAATAACTAAGCCGAAGGGTGCATAGGGGCTCCCTTATTAAGTAGACGAAAGTTACCGTCTTAAATTTGTAAACCTCAAACCTTGCGGAAAAAAAGCTCCAATGCCTATAATTTAAGTTTTACCGGATTCGGGAAACTCCTAAGCTCCCACTAGCCTCGGCAGTCCGAAGGTAGTATTCATTTTTTATTTTGTCGAGGACGCTCCTTCAGCTCTTCTCTTTCTAAACCTTATAGGTTTTATCCTAAAGCTAAAGCGGGCCTCTTTAGTAGATAGTAAGGTAAGCCCGGTTACTGAAAGAAGTATATTAAAAATGAGTTGTCTATAATCCGGCAATTTCGTTGGAGCTATTAGTAAAACAGACTTCAATATAATATCAAAAAAGTTTTTCCTTGTATAGATACCCGCCTGCAAAGGTGATTCTAGCAAAGATTACACGCTCAGTTACTCAATATTCCAATACTAAATAAAAAGAAGTTTCAGGGGACAAGGTAATAGTGCTCTATCTCAATATAGAAATAGAAGAGACGAAGGCTTTTTTAGTATATACGCCGCGGGCTCTTCCTTTACATTTAATGTATTCACCTTAAAATGACTCACGGAGGGACCTGCGTCAAGGATGATTTTCTATATTAGAGCTGCTTTTGTTAATCCCCAGAAGTAGTAAGAGGTACCTCTTTTAGTTTTGTTTAAGAACTCAAGGACTTAAAAAAAGGTAAGGCTAAAAAGGACTTAGAGTTCCCGCTCTAAGATTGACTATATAAGGCATTCCAAATTTTGAGTTAGTAAAAAGGGAATTCCAGGCCTTTCCTGACAAACTAATTAAATTTATTTAGTATTGAGCAAGTGCAATTACATGCATTTAGAGTCCTACTGCAAAACTTTACCTGGGATTAACTTCCTTTCTATGAGATATAGTGACAAACCCCAATAAAATAGAGCTTTCGGTTACTGCTTTGGAATCAAAAAGTCTTAGGTTTTAAGTAATAAAAAGAGTCCGGTTTTTAAGGAAGATTTTCCCGCGAATAAAAAGAAGTCAAACTTAGTAGAAAGGCTTTCTCGAAAGGGTTAATGTAATTGATACTCTTGGTTTAGTAAAACCAAACTAGTTATAGGAATTCCTTTATATTTGTTGTAGAAATATTACCTTTGTAACAGGAATACCCTTGAAAAATTTCCCGTTTCGGATTATAAACTTAATCTAAAGAAAGTCCTCGTTTCTAGTAAATCTCCTTTTATGGGTGGTCTCTATCGGTATAAAGCAAAAGCCCGCCCCTGTGTTCCTCTGTTTCTGGTCTAGTACTGGGTCCCGCCCTGGGGTAAAGTAGCATTTGAATTACTAGTTTTACTAATAAAAGAAAGGAATCCTAAGAATCCAAAAAGACAGTCTAGAAAGTTTTTAAGCCGGATGTAGAATTCCGAGGGGGATCTTTTCTTCAATTGAATTGTGTAATAAGTAAAGAAGGACTTTCTATAACTAAGTAAACCTTCGCTAGAGTTTCCCTTCTTTATTTTATAAATTCTGGTAAACCGTTCTTAAAGACAGGAAAAGATATAGCTAGCTCTTATTAAGAAGGTTAGGAAATGCAATTGAATAGGAGTTTAGCCTTTCCACTTTATATAATATAAAGAAATGACTTTTTAGAAACAGTTTCTAAGGAAGAGTAAGAGTCTAGCTCTCAGGAAGAGGTAACAAGACTACAGCTAAGAGAGTCGGAGTAAGAAAGTTAATAAGAAGTAGGTTATAGCTCAGAGGAACTCTAGTAACATTATACAGGTCTAGCTCTAAAGAGAAGTAAAGCTGCCACGACTTAGAGTATAGGTATTAAGGTTCCAGTTCTAAAGCAAGAGATACAAGAAGTCAAAAAGAAGTTTCTTTTCCTCTCTTTCTAGAGCTTCGTAAGTTACTTAGTTTCTTTTGCTTGCGCTTTCCTTTTCAGGTATAGAGTAAGATTGTAAGATTCTAGCTACAGGTATTCTATTATAGACAATACCTGCAATTCCTAAAGCTCCTTTTTCAATATCCATGTTTGTTTAAGCTTTCTTACTTTCAGGTATTGTCTATAACTCGGGGTTTTTTTAATCAGGTACTCTAGTTTAGCCTCTCTTTGCTTTAGAAAGATTATTTCTAAAGATGCTGCATACTATCAAAATTCCAAGAAAGTATAATACAAGTGCAATTTTTTGCTAGTCAAGAGATATCCACAAGTTTACTAAATTTATGAAATGAGGCATAAATTGAAAAATCATCCTTTTTAGGTTCCGCTCTATCTAGATCTAGGAGCGGCCAATTCCTAAATTCCTATAAGATCTTTTATAAGTAAAGTCGGAGAGAATTCAATGTTGCTAAAAGTGGATATTCTTTATTGGGATGAAAAGTACAAGAGTCCTTTCAAATGGAATACCTAGCGCTTAGCCTCTTTCAAGGACGTGTTGATAAATATTAAAGTGCAGAGATAACGCATGCATCTAATAAGGTAAGGTTTCTTATTCTTTATATAAAAAGTCCTTGGAGAAGAAAAGGCAGTGCCTTTGTGCAGTATCACTGTAAGTAATGAGCGTCCCCGACAGATCCTACATAAGAGCAGAATTTTGAGAAACAAAAGTTAAGAAAGCAGAGTAAAGGATTTCTCTTAAATAAACTTAAAAGTAGGCTACAATTCCCTAATACTAGACGGGGTTTTATCAGCAAATAGAAAGAATACTTAACTAAAAAGAGAGGCGGAGGAGTTTTAGAAATTTCTGCCCAAAGTAGATAAGGAGTCCTTGTATATTTTATACGGCATTCCGCTTATGGTTCTCTTAAAGAAAAGGTACCCTTTCTTAGATCTTCCTGCGCTTTCAGAATAAAAACAATAAAAAAGAATCTTTCTAAAAGAGGCCGGGCTATAACTGTAAACCAAGCCCCTGCTTATCTCCTCAAAAATCCTATAGGGCATAAATTTAACAAACAGTACTTTCTCTTTTCGTAGTATGGAGTTTTGGACTCTTTTAACTGTATCCATATATTGTGATATTTTCTTTAGACTACAACGAGGGGTATTTAAATGTATACGCAGTATCCTAACTCTACTAAATTTCCTTAATATTAAGAAGGAGTATACAAACTTAGTAGTATAAAGGTAATTGTTAGCGAGGGAAGTTAAGGACATTATAGTTACTAGATAGTATATGCACGCTTTATAACCCCCACCAACTAAATCCACTAACCTTTTGTTTTATTTGCTTTTTATTCTTTATATTGACTTGCTGCTTTGACTTACTTGTTTTTTTTTTGTTAATGACTTGTTTTGCTTTTCTTTAAAAGCTTTGTAGTTTGTAGGTAGCTTCTTACTCTTTATTTTACAAGTTCTAGGTTATAGGAGCTATACCCTGTTAGAAGCTATACTTAGCGTACTCTTTGTTTTGTAAGGGAGGAGATACCTGTAGCTATTGTTAGAGCTTGTGCACTCTGTATCTTATAGAGGATATAGTAATGTATTATAGTATAGTAGTTGTATTACCTGTCTTAGTGTCCTAGAAGCTCTTGTGCCTCTTGTACTGCTTATTCTAGTGTATTACTGTTACTATATTTCATATATATATTGATTGTCTTATTCTATAGTATTCTTATAGTTTTTAGTATTAATAAAAAGTATGAGTTACTCTTCTAGTATATAGGTATTGTTGTTCTTTCTTCTAAGGAGTATTGCTCTGTTATGGGGCTTATCTCTGTAGCTATTCTATTCTTCTTTTTGTATTAGTAAGATTTATTCTACAGTCTTGCCATATATTAATTAGATATAGAATAGGTATTTGTATATAGATAGGAGTCTTAGTTATAAGTCTTTCTTGTACGAGGGGAGGCTTAGCCTGACTAGTATTCTATCTTTTGCTTTTCTTCTTCTTTATCTCTAAAATGAAAAATGACATTTTGTTCCTAACTGACTAAGCTGAATAAGAAAGAGAATACTTACACACGACTGTCCCTACTGGAAACTCATTTCTTGACCTTTAACTCCAAAACCCCTTTAATATCTGGATCTGGCACTGAAAACCCAGAAGCAAAAGGAGTACAAAAGCAATTCTTCCTCCATTGGATACTAGGAAATACAAGAGTTCAAGTTCAAAACTAGAGCTCCTTACTAAGTTATTTCTTAAGGAAATACTACTTTTTTTCTAATCCCGTTTTTGAAGTAGGAAGTCACAAGGGGCTTTTAAAGTTTTATAGTAACTCTTCTTTCTTCAGCTTTGGGATCTTGGGGGATAAAGCTTGGTTTTCTTAGCCAGTTAGGAACAAAATCTAAGGAATTGATAGGGGGCAGTTACCGTTAGAGTAAGGTTCAAAGGAAAGATATATTTCTGGTCTGGAGAAGTTTATGAATATGAAAGCTACAGGCAACAGCAAGAGTCTAGCTCTGAAGAAAAAGTAGAGGGATAGCTCATAGGATACGGATAATACAGAGTACGGGTACAGCTCTTAAGAGGATACTGATAGGAGAGTTTAGGTATCGTGAAAGGTCTTAAGATTTTGAGTAGGAAAGCAAAGAAGTAAAGTCAATATGTAACTCCTTTACTTTCTATTTCTTTATTAAACTCAAAATTCCAGAGCTCTCTAATAATAAGTAATAGGTTTAGAGTACTTCTAGTAATACAATATATAAGAGACTTCTCTTCTAAAAGCTCTATAGTAACAGTAATACAATAGCTATTACTAATAAGTCTAGGCAACATAGGCTACACTAAGATACTAGCAGCAACAGGGAATCCTAAAAGAAACTACGTTACCTTAATTACATTCAATAAATGACTTGGGATCAAGTTAAAAAGGATAAAGAAATCGGGAAAACAACTAAAACCAAACAATGTCAAAGTTATTATCCAGAGTGCGGTTGCCGTTTGGGTACTAAGTAAGGAAGGACTTAATTTTAGATATTTAGTACTGGTTTCATTCTCTTTTTCTTGAGTTACAACCTTTTTTTAGATAAGGAAGAAAAGGGCAGTTTAGGTACAGCTACATAGACTCTTACAATCTAACTATTCCGTTTTCCTCTATACTGATAAAGGCAGAAGCAAGACACCCCTTAGATCAATAGACTATCCTATACAATCAATCTAATACAAGTAAAGAGTAAAGAACAACCCCTGTATACTATCTAGTACTATCCTAAAGCTATAAGACTAATACAGAATATTACAGTAACTAAGCCCATAGGACAATAACAATAAGAATTCACTACAGTAAGACAGTAGTACAGAGAACAATAGAATCCCAATCCTAATAAGAAAGATAGGTATAATAGGTATAGCTCATATAAAGCAAGCAAGGTAAGTAACTAAGAAAGAAGAAGAGAGGAAGTCAGTAGTAGAGCCATAGTGCATGGATACACATTCTAAATACTACATAGAGAGCTCCTTTACTTCGTGACAGTCGGTAACACTTCTTCCCATACCTATTAAGTTTGCTTACTCTCAACCGATAAACACAGAGAACAGGAGGAATCTCCCTTAAAGAAAGTAGTACTATCTATTAACCCTAATTCCATTTTTAATAATAAACTTATAATAACTAGAGAATACTATAACTAATAATTATGAGAGAGTAATACAAAAGACTAAGAAACTGCTATACTCTTATATATTTTATTATACCATATACATGAAATTAAGAACTATAAAAAATCTACTAACTCCTACTACACTTTAGAGCTCTATTTCGTTGTAGCAGACCTCGTCAAAATTGATTAAACTCAGTTGAAACTAAGCAGTTTCCGGCTAACGAACCCAAAAATAGAAAATTGAAACCCTATGTATTGTTAAATCTTATTCATTTTACAATGTAACACAAAGAAAAGTATATATAAAGGACTGACTTTTTTATAGGCGGAAACGCTGACTTTGGCAAAATACTCCAATCCAGCTGTTCGGTGTTATGACAAAAACTCCTATAGGTTTAAGCTTTACAACTACCAAGCCACATAGCAACGATTTACTTTTCCAGGAGCTTCGGTTTTGAAAATACGATACAAATAGAGGTGACAAAGTTACATTTCAGGACCGGACTCTAATGTAAAAGGGCCCCTCTTTACCTAGTTCTATATTTAGTAGAGATGAAATACTTAATTAGCTTAGCATACTTTTAATAGCTTTTACTCCTCTTAGTAGAATAGCTTCCCGCATTTTTTGACAATTTTAAAAGAGAAGGCACTAAGATAGATGTAAATTTTTGTATCCAAAACTAGAAAGACTTTAACTAAAATAGAAAAAGAAATTAATATATCTAAATACAGGTAAAATTGTACACTGACTAATAAGAAGGTTTTGCTCGGGTATAAAAAATGGGAGCTCTTAGGGTTACTCATACGTACACGGATTTCTCTCAGAAGGACCCATATTTGTTTATCCTAAACTAAACACCCTTCGAGTTGTAACAATTACCAAGACGTATAATATAGATTTTAGAGCAAAACGATAAAAAATTAGAAAACCGAACTCTAGAACTACCTGGGATCAAATACCAGAATTTCCGGTTACCTTATATGATACTTAAGCAACAAACTTGGCTGCGTCTTAAAGAATACTTCTAATTTTTAGACTTTAACTTCCTATTCCTTAGGAAATTTTTCTGGGCGGTGCTTTTAAGAATAGTTTAAGCAAAATAAATTCGGGTTACTAATCTAATTGATTTCAAAGGGATACCGAAAGTTTAAGAGATTTTTTAATAAGGCTTCGGCAAGCATAACTAAAAAGTGCAGATCCCCTTAATTTTCTATTTCTTTACCTCTTGTAACAGGCCAAATATACTTCATATACTTCTGAAAAATTCCCTAATCCTAGCTTACAGTTCAGCCACACTAAATATACACTCATTTTGTTAACTATGGCTTTAAAATGGATTCTTCAGCAATTGACCCTACTCCTTATTATATGCCCCCTCTAACATTTTTTGTTATTGATGAATAAAGAAAATAATACTGACTTTCGGTACCCGGAATTTAAATTAAGGCTCGTTTATTTAAGAAATGGGAAAGAAATTAGGAAGATTCTAGGAGTTTTAAATCGCGAGTCCTTTGTAAGTTTCCGTGTAATTTCCTCGTTATCTTTGTAGAATTTTCCAGAAAGGGATTCTTGCCTTTCATGCAGTTATTTTTTTCTTCTTATATTTATATCTCGGGTTTGGGATTTTGGGAGTTGCGGTAAAATTGTTTGAGGTAGAACTTTCTGAAAAAATCTTCCTAAAGAGAAAAAGGTTTTATGCTTCAATACTAGGTTGAATAATAACTAAGGGCAAAGATGATACCGAATCTGATCAGATACAAGGGGGCTTTAATTTAGATAAGGGAACCCGTAATATAAATATTTATTTATAAATAGAAGCATTTTTTTACAGAGTTCACTAAAGAATTAGCTACAGCGACCCATTTTTAATTAGGAGCGCCTAGAGTTTCTCTTATGCAACCCCTTTAAGGAGGTACTTTAATCTTAAGGGCAGAGTTAACCACACAAGCTTTTCACTTTGGTGTCTTTCTTTCTCCAATTTAGCTGAAGTGTAATAGATTCCGAGTTTTTTCCTTTTACAGATGTGCTATTACTTGGTTAAGTTTTTCCGCCGCCTTTTTTGGGACCCCCTCTTTAGAGTTCTACGTATATTGATTCTTGTTAAAATTTTCCCGCGGAGAGAAAAACCCCTGCTTTTTATTACTCAAGCGGGATTCTAGTACAGAAATACAGGTTTAGTAGCCCTATCCGGCTGCGAGATTAAGGCCTCTTTTTAGTATTGACAAAACAAGATATAGGGATCTTTTATAGAGATAGCCGTTTGTAATTTCGAGATTTCGAAAGGTAAAGGGGCGATACTTATAAACCAGTTCCATTATGCATATACAAAGGGAAAGAAAACTAACCTAAAAAAGGATGCCTTTAGAACTGTGAAAAATTGTAAATCTAAAAGTAATAAAAAAGGACAAGCTTAATACCACGGTTACTTCTAGCACACTAAAGAGGTCCGAGAGACTGCAATCTTTAAAAAGGAGAATTTACTACATCACGAGATTCAAAAATCTACTAAAATAAAGTATAGCAATAAAGTAAGCACAAAGATTAAATTAAAAGGAGTTTTTGGTTATTAAAAAAAATGCTATGCTGTACTTTTCAGGAAGGTATAAAGAGGGCTCTCTGGTATAGCTTTATTAGATATAATAAGGGTTCTGCTTTTTTAAGGTAAAGTCTTTTCTTTAAGAGCTTTTTTTTTGTATCCTGATGAAAGGTGAGGTATAATTGCCGAAGTTCCAGATGTGCTCTGTTACTCTTTCTTTTGACGCTACTTTACGCCTTTTTAATTTTAAGAAAGAGGGGTTTAATTTCACAAGATAGCTATTAAATTTTAGACACGGGTAAGTTACAACAAGGGATTTTTCAAAAAAGGAAACTCGTGTTTAATATGCCTTTAATGAAGCTTGCAAAAAGCTATAAGGTTCGATAATTTGAAGTCCCTGAGAGTTTTTAGGGTTTAGGATTCCAGGACTTCCCATCTAATTTATGTTAAAGTTTTAATCTGTTTTATAAGGTATAGAGCTCCTATTTCCAAGAGTAACTTAAAATTCTTAGGATTGGTCAGTAGTGTGTGATTACAAAATAAGCTGACTTTCCTTTTCTAGTATTGAAGATATTTCGTGTGAGTGAAAAAAGGAACCCGGTTAGGCCTTCTCTTCTCCCCTAACTTATTATTAGAGATTGTTTGCAAAAGAGGTTCGGTTCAGCAATAATATTATTCTATTTGCTTCTTTAGATACCCTTTTAGCCAAAAAAATTTTTAGAAGCTAGTCAGGGACCGAATGTATTTTATAGTTAAGCCCTTACGCAGGAATTTTCAATTCAATTATAGTAATTAATTGTACCGACACAGAAATATTGAAATGAAATAAGAGATACCTGGAGTTGTTGACACACGCTTTTAAATTTGTTCGTAATAATTTCTTGTATTCGGCTTATAACGGGGTTCCCCTAAAATCCCTATTAAGATTAAGCCCTCTTGAGGACTCTCACTCATTTGTTTACTAGGAGGGAATCTTAGGGGGTTTATAGGAAATATAAACTAAATATTTTATATACTTTTTAACAGAATATTTACTATGAAATTACCCAGTTTCTCCTATATAAAGCGGCAAATCTTGAACTAGAAAATGCACAAAAGAAGCAAATTCTGGGACGAGTATTCCTAATTTCGCTAATAAAGTAAAGTGCTAGCCAAGAAACGTCCGTGAATGGCTCTATTTTAGGTTTTCCAATACAAGGCCTGAAAACCCGGTAAATTTTCATATAATAAGAGGTCGGTAAAAGTCCTCACGAGACGGATTTAGTAGAGATTCTCGAGCTAACACTAAAATAAGAGACCTTAAAGTTTTAGATCCTATCCGGATTAAATTGGGAAGCTTTTCTCTACTTTAACTCCTTGTAGATTGCTGCAACTGAGTAATAAAAAATACACCGGGGTAGATTTACTAAGCGGCATTCATAATAAGAAGTTTTAGTATCTGGAACTCAAGGTTATAAGATATTGTAATGCAGAAGTGTACTTAGTAAGGTTTTTTGAAGTGTTGTACTATACCGAGAAGGAGTAATCCTATTTATTTTGACTCTCTGTTTTAGCTTAGGGCTCCCCTTACATAAAAGACTATCCTTTTTCTTGTGAAGTTGAAGCACGAGACCTGGGTTTCAAGATGGGTCTTTTTTTGTTTGCGTTGTTGGGTACTAAATTCATTAGACTCTGATTTTGAGCAAGCTAATAAAAAAGGTGATAAAAGCAATTTATATCGAGGCAGGCCTTTGACGTAAATCTAAAAAGACGTACCTGTTCTCTAACTTATTTTAGTTTATAGATTGCCTTCCGTGGGGTATATAAGTAAGGAGGCTCCGTTTGTCCAAGACTACTCTAATAGAAGTTTCATATTCAGGTAACTTTGGGAATTTTTAAATAAGGAGCAGGAAAGCTTATCTAAAGTTAGGGGCAAGCCCGGGACTCAAGGTAGTTTGACTTTGCGTGTATGGGGTTCAGACCCACTTAAGACTTTGATAATCTTAGTTATTTTGAAAGGAGGTTTTCCGTTGTAAGCTTTTGGAAGGGTTAACTTAAAGGTGCAAAACACAAGACTAAAGTCTTTTTTATACTAAAAGTAGCAGTTAAAAGGAGAGCTAGTAGACGGCTTCGAGAGAAAAGAATTTTGCTATATTAAGGCTTTGGGTTTAGGAGAGATTTTCTTTATAGGTCCTAGTACAAGTTAAGATTACTAGGGTTTTTCTATGATAAATTCTGATTTTTTAAGTTAGTCTATTCAGGTTTGCAATTTTAGACTTTTCCGCTCCGTTATATAGAATTGACTTTTAGAAAGAAAAATCGCCTATAGAGAATAACTCGAATCTGAGCCTTACTTTGATACGCACTCTATTAAGCTTTTGAGTAGGTGGCTTACTTCTATAATTATGGGTACATCCACAAGTTCAAATCCTTTTGGCAGCCTACGTTCCTGTTCACTTAGCGATACAGTTACTCTTTAAACCTATTCGTGTATTAGGAGTCATACTTGTTGTAAGCTGCCTTTTCAAGAAAGAAGGGCAAGCTCTCAATTCCTTGGTAATAGAAGAGAAAAGTAGGCTTGACTTTACATAATTGAAATTTTTATTCTATATAATAATATAGATTTAGACAAAAAGTGTACTATAACACAGGGCCCTTGAAAACTGACTGCACTCAATAAATTTAACCGGGACACTAACTACTTGTAAAACTAAATAAATATTTAAAATAAAGAAAACAGACTCTTTACCGATTAGGTATACAAGGATATGATAAGACTCCACTAAAAATCAGAAAAACTTTCTTCAAAAGTGCCGGATCTAGTAATACTAATAAAAGTGACCTCTTGAAAGAACATAACCCCTCCCCCTAGTTAGGTTTGTTATGTCCCCTATCAAGAGCTAGCTTACCGGAAAAGGAGAATACAAATAGAAATTCGTTATAAGATAAGAGTAAAGATTTGCCCAGAATTAGAAGCAGAGACTATACAAACGCAACTCCCGTATAAAGCTTTTTACTAGATAACTATGAGAAGCAGCCCTTTTAGAAGGAAAATGAACTAGAAAAGTCAAATGTTTTGTACTCATCCGCTATTAAGAATCCGTATGGAAATGGAAGATTTTTTGGTGAAAAAGCACTATGATCTTTATAGCAGGGCATGGAAAAAGCCTTTATAAAAGCTTATCTAAAGTCATTTTTCGTAAATGGGATAAAGTTAAAAGTGCTTGAGAGATTCTTTGTCACACCTATATTGTATCGATTTCACAAGTTTTACCTGGGTTACACTAGAATCAAGACAAATTATAACAAAGAAATTCGCTTCACAGGCAGACAAGTATAGAATTAAATACACTAAAGCAAAAAAAACAAGATAATACAACATAAAATCAAGAGGGTGTATAAGAAATTCCAGGATTACAAAAAAACTTATGGTAATAATCGATCTCTAAATAGGCTCGATAAGCATTTTAGATGACTTTTAATTACTAAGCGCCTACCTTAGTGCGTACCTTTGTATGAATTCCGAATTATCCTTAAAAGAGAGGGCACTCTTGGTATTATATTACTAAAAATTTAAAGCTTAAAATGGTGCAGGGCTCATTTTATAAACCGTGCTTAGGCGCCTAATTTGTATGTCTTTGGCGTAATAGACAGCTCCTACTCACCAAGCATTCTCCTATACTTTCATCGATAAGTGGATTTGAACCTCTGAAATTCTTTTTTTACTACCAAATTGACAAGATTCTATCCTTGTCGTATGTCTTGCAGTACACTACTAAGTACTATATAGTAGTAATTTCGCTTCTTTTCAATCTCGCTCACTCTGATAAATGAGTCAGATTTGGCCTCAACTTAGAAACCCAAACAACCATGAATTTATACTGGAAACACTTGGTTCAATTCCTAGTCTAAGAGGAACACAAGTATGGACAACAAGCCCTTGCCTTCTCTATTTAGGAGTCTTTTGTTAGCTCTTTCGCTACAGACTTTCAAGAGTCTTGGGTTTAGCCTTCTTGTTAAACCGTATGGGAATGTCAAATCTGCTCTCTCTTTCAATCTAGGCAAGATTCATCTTTAATAGACAATTGAGTGTCTGCTTTTAATAAGATTACCTGTTTCTTAGTCTTTTCTTTTGTTTAAGTTGGATCAACCAACTAAGTGTTTGAATCTGAATTGGAGTTACAGTTCATTCGAAATCACTTAAATACAAAAAGAAATAGATCATCCTGAATACTTTGTAATGTATACAATGTCGTTTAGTAGTAAAGTGGGCAGTTTTGTAAGTATATCGAAGTGGTAGAGCAAGGGATTTTTAACCAGATGGCCAAGGGTTCGAGTCCCAAAGTTCAATTCTAGTACAAGAAATTGATAAGAATATCCTCTATTATTACAGGGTCACTTCTAGTAATACAGAGCTTCCTTGTTCCGATTGGTAGAGCCTGGTTTAGTTTGCTCGTGAAGCGCGGGTTCGCAGTGAAGGACTCTTGTTTTTTCTTCCTTTGTTTTGGAATAGATAATTGGACTCAAATAGGTTCTTTTGTCAAAAGCTAAATTACAGAATTGAATCTATCTTTCTTGGTTACCCTCTTTTTGGTTGACATTGGTAATGGTTTTTGGCATTTTCGTTGTGTAACTTTGTTACCTCGGAACAGTGTACGAAATGGAAAAGGGGGCAAGTGCTCGCTTGGGGTAGGAAAGATCTGCTCTTATTTTGCCTGCTTGGACCAGAAAGAAAGGAAGAGCATGTATCTACTTAGAGTCCTTTTGCTCCTGCTAGGAAGTTCGGTAGTAGGTTTTTTCAGAAGGTTTCTAGGATCGGAGCGCCATCATAACTACAACTGTTAACCAGCACAAAAGAAATCGGACTTACACGGACCTTGCGTTACTAAAAAAGTTATTAGTTAATGTTGTAGTAATAAGGCACCTTAGACACTCACTCTGCTATTTTACGTTATCTTTATCAGCATATCTATTAGAAAACCTGAGACGGAAGTCTGGATTGATCTCTTTTCAAATGCCAGAATACAAAAATATTGAAACCGAGGAACAGAACCCTTTGAAAGACCTTTCCTAAAATTCCATTTTCACTCTCTTTTTACAAGGCGCAGAAGAGGTTACATATAAAACTAGTGTTAGGAAAAAGTAGTTTTTCATTGAACACGGATTCTAATAAACGGAATTACGCTCGGGAGGAGATAATAGGTTCCTCGAAGAGTTAATTATATAAAAGTAAAAAGGGAGTATAGCTTTTAGAGGTTAACTAGATTATAGTAAATCCACTTTTAACAAGAACAATAGTTAGCACTGTGATGACAATCGTTATATATATATAACGGCGTGCTTTGTACCTACCGACTTTCTCTGAAAAGTCTCCTCTCAGAGATAGGACTTGAAACCCGATTTACGTCTTGATCCGCGGGTGCTTTTACACCGAACGGGTACCCAGTAAAAGGTATAAAAAGGGTCAGAACTAAACCAATAAAGGATTCTTCATTTATTCTACTATGCGCTCTCAAATGGCTAATTGGGACATCTGTTTTCAGACTAACTAAAGGGTTAGAGTTTCGTGATTATATGGAGTCTTCTTGACGTGGGGGTTGCTTTTATAGGGGGATACTGATTAAAGTTTATGTCATTTATAAAGTTATGGAATTTGAACAGGGGCACTCTTATCAGACAGCGTACCAGCGAGGGTTTACACTTCCAACTTAAGCCGAATAAAATCATGCTTTACTGCTCAAAAGAAACCAAAAGACTTAGCCTGTATATAAAAACTTGAACCCCCTTTTTCAAGGTTTAAGTCTACAAGGAATAAGAAACCAAGTACATTAAAAAAATTCCTTTTGATAATTTAAAAGTATAACAAACGAATTAAGAAAAGCAAAAGTTAATAAAAAAACCTTTTCAATTTTCGCTAGTTTGGGTACACCCGAGTTTTGACGTCCATTCTTCATATGTTTTCTTAATTCCGGGTTTTTAGGAATACTTAAGGAAGGGCCTCCCTTTTATTACGGCTAACTTATAAATTAGAAAGTAATATAGAACCTTACTAAGGCTTAGCTTTTCTTTAATGTAAAAAGAGTCACTAGTGGGGCCTAACGTAAGTTAAAGGCTCTCCTTTAAATTTAAACGAAAACCTCGCGGTGGCTCTATATATAATTTAGTACAAACACTAGGATTACAAAAGAAAATCTCGGGGAAAGAAGCTTTTTAAAACCAGTTTTCCTGAAAAACGTGTAAAATAAATGAGAGAACCCTAATAAAAGACTATAATGCTTACTAGAACTCTAGGTAGAAACTCTTAACTAGAATAAGACAATAACTACTAAAATAAGTAAAGACTAGAGCACTATCCTAGGGAATAAGAAGAGTAAGGCTTATAAGAAAGGTGCTGATTTAGCTAAGAAGAAGTAGGTATAGGAAGAGTCGGAAGTTGCTTTTGTATTCCTTTGTTTCTAAATTTCTGAAAATAATTTAAGAGGGGTGTTAGAAGTGCATTCTTGGGTATTCTGCGTTTTGAGATAGAAATACCCTTTTAAACAGGTAGTACAAGTAAGAAGTAGATTGGGTGTATGGGTAAGAAAGTTAAGAAGACGAGCGCTTGTGTAAATATTCTAAGATATCAAGGACTTCTTTTCTTAATTAAAGGGGCACTCCGACTCCCAGTATCTAACTACTTCAAATTTCTTAAAAAGTACAAAACGGAATTACCCTAGATAACTATCTTCTCGCTAGACTTTCTACATAGCTCCTTGGAATAAGAAAAAGTGAATACCTCCCGTAAGTAATGAATCTCTGAAATTAAGAAAATTCTCTTGTAACAGGGCTTTTTCAAGTAAACCACGGTCGTTCTTTACTTCTATAACTAGTTGTATAGTAAACCCCTACTTTATACAGGCCTGAAGGTGAATTAGAGGTAAAGCATTCTTGTCCATATTTGCTAAGTACCTTATAAGCCAAGGATTGAATCAAACATCTGTCTTTTTAGAACAAGGAGGGTGCCCTAATTGGGTCGGTGCGCTGATAAATAAGCAGGATAGTCTAACATAAAGGGATTAAAGATACGGGAAATTGGCAGCGAATGTGGTAATAAAATATCTAATTTGAGGGTTTAACAAAGTAAATACAAAACCTTTATACAAAGTAAAATGGTTTCTATTATGTGTATATTTAATTAGAATTATGGGGCCCCTTAATTCATTTTTTTAGTTAGCCTGTACAGTTCTAATTTCTTCAGCATTGATGAAAGGAGGTCCTACATTAACGAATTTTCGGGCAATAGAGCCGATAGCTTTTTATTTAGTATAATATTAGGGATACCCGTTTGCAACTCTTATCCGTTCGATCAACGTTGTACCTAACTAGAATTTGTTTGAATCCTCTTATTCTTGACAAGACTTCATGAAAAGTATACCCCTCCTTAAATTAGTAAGCTTCCAAACAGTCTCAAATCCAGTAGCATTTTAGTGTTAACTGGTTCAAAATACAGGGTTTAATATGCTCAAAAAGGGCGGTGCTGTCGTATGTCAAGAGAGAAAGATATATTAAGAATATATTAAATATATTGGATGTGTAAGAATATAGAAAGAAAGTCAGATTATGGCTTTGGTTTTCTTAATAAAGAAACACGACGCTTGCTTTTTTATTAATAATTACTAATTTTGTATTAACACTCCAATAACTCTACATAACATAGAAAATAACATAGAAAGGGGATCTTATTAAAAAAAGAAACATCTTAACTTACGCACCCTATTTTAGATTGTTTACAATAAGCACAGAACTTTTAATTCCATAAAAAGAGATTATAAAATCTCAAGGGTTGATAAAAATCAATAATACAACAAGAAGAAAGGTTTAGACATCAAGATATAGTACTAGACCTCGTCTCAAAAGCTTACTGAGCAAAACTAAGTTATTTTTACTAAATGATAATACCTTGGAGACCCAAACAATACAAGAGAGGGTTTCCCTTATAAGTAGTTACACAGTTTATAGTGGTAAAAGTCTTAGTTATAGATACATAAAATAAGTGTTTACAAGCGCGATCTTTCAAATTGAAACAGAAAACAGAATAAGTACGGAGGTGTTCCCTTGTTTACCGAGAATTCCTCTTTTATAGTAAGGAACTTTATTCATTTACTGACATATCCAAACTACTAAGTACTTAATCTCATTATTAAAAGTTAGTTATTCAAGGAGCTCTATAAAAGTGAAAGTAGAAGTGGATAAGCGACTTCGAAAGTGAAAAAATTCTCCTAACCAGGAATCTATACAAGAGCTCTTTAAGTAAAATGGCTTGCCTTTTCGTTATAAAGTCTTCCGTGGTCCCTGCTTTTTGTGAAAGGGCGAAAGTGTAAGTAAATATGTAATAGTGAGTACTGACCTTGTATACGGTATCCCTTAAACTCTGTAGGTACCTTTTTAAAAAAGCACAACGGGGTCTCAGAAAAAATGAAAACCCGGGATCTTTAATGAAATGAATGGATTAGTTACAGCTATACTATAGCCTATAAAAATGACCTAAATAGGTGGTCACAAAGAGATTCTGTTTTGACTCCTGGTATAAAGTCTTTTTTTAGTATACGTAATTTTATATACTGCAATAAATGTCGAAGTAAAAAAGGGTATCCCGCTTTCGGATTTATGTTTATAAATCACCAGTATTAAAAAGGAAGAGAGAGACTCTAAAACAAAGTAAATAGAGGCTCATAAATTAAATAGGTAAAGAGGCCCCATTACCAAAGTATCTAAACAATAAAAAGTAACCCAGTGTTTTAATGAATATGTATTCCCTTTCAGGGGTGTTAAATAATCTTAGGAGTCTAAGAGAACGTAGAACTGAGTACAGGAATGATAAAATACAGGCTCTTTCCTTTTTAATCTAAAAGCAGTAAAGACTATTATCCTTAACAAGTAAAAGGCTAAGCGAATACTTATTAGAAAGCTGCAGGGTGCGCAATAACAAGAAGTCTTAAAATCCAGGGTACCACAACTCTAATTGAGTTGATACATGCCAGAAAGTATACTAGATTTTATATTAAATTCAGGACAACTCTAGTAAAAAGCTTTATAAATAAAGAATTTTTGCAGATAATAATGAGTAAAGGCTTTGTAAAGTGAACCCAGGCAGGAGTACGCTCTTGTGGTTAGGAAAAACTTTTGTATATTATAGGCCGATTCCCTGTGGATTTGCCAGACTAATAAGTAAGGCCCCTTGTCTAACCTCTTTTGGTAAATCACTTGAAGCAAAATAACTAGGAAAATTTCTACACTTTATAAACTTACTTAAGATATTAATGCTTAAAAACTATAGCTTCTGCCTCTGCTCTTGCTACTTAAGAAAGAAGAAAATCTAGGGGTGTCAATTCGGAATGTAGTAAGGTATTCTTATTCTCTATTACCGATTCCTTGACAGTGATATCAGATAGGTTGAGTACACAAGAGCCGGTTCTTTCAACAAAGGAACTTCTCTTATATAGAGCAAATCGAGAGTTGGTCTATGCTTTACAGGTTTTGTCATACTTATTTAAAAAGTACCTAGTTTTTAGATTACCTTTTGATCTGGAGAATTTTGTAAGGGATTTTTTTACATTTCTGTGTTTTATAGCCCCCGTTACTCCGGGTTCTCGTTATAGGATATTTCTTAGGCCCTAACTCTTTTAAGTCCTTTATAGATCAAAGATTTAACTAGTAAAGTAAGTAATAAAAACTTTAGGTCAAATTACAACTTCCTTGTTAATTACTTAGGTACTTAGGAATAAAATCCAACGAGCAGTAAATAACTAATACAAAAAACCTTTGGAAAGTTAAGGGCAGCTTACTTAGATTTTATAAATCTTAGTTATACTTCCACTTATCAACTAGGAATTCTAGATCAATCATAAGGTAAGGCTTGCTCGTAAGTTCCTGAATTTTGTTTGTGCGAAAGGCAGGTTTTAATTTATTGGAATTCCTTTCTTTTATGGGATTTTTTCTAAACTAGGTTATTATATTAAAGCAACAAATTGAGATAGAAAAACTTTAAATAGTTTACAAGAGAAAGGCCTTTACCTTAGCTCGTAGCCTGTTAAAAGGAACAAAAACAAAATAGTAAGGTAATGTAATTAAGATAAGTATATTATAAAAAGGGTAGGTTTGTTTATGTTACATAAACACTGCAGAATTGGCAAGTAATTTAAGAGAAATTGGGGAGGTTGGATCCTAGTTTTCTATAGGAAAAAGTTTATCTTTTTGGGACCTTTATTTGAAAAAGTCTTGTATTAACATGGAATTGCTTTACGCGAAAGTATCCAGCAGCAACCCTCTTTTACAAGGAGCACAGTAGAGGATACTTTTCCAGCAGTACTCGAAAGGACTTTATGCTTTTTTTTTCATTCCAAGTGTATGTAATAGAATTTCCAGCAACTTCCTTTAACATTTCTCTTACTTCTACCTATAGGAATTGGGCACTCCGGATATGATAAATCCGTTTCTTAAAACGCAATTTTTTAATGATGACTCAACTCGATAAAGGGGCCTTTTGATATCTACCAACGCCTCTATATCAAAGCAACATAGGTTTACATTTATATACGAGTCTTTCCTTTCCTAGCATTAACTTTTGTATCTTACCTCACTTTCATTAAAAGTTCCTTTTAGTCCCTAATATCTTATTCTTTTCAATAAGTATAATGTTGGTATTTCACCTCAAGGAAGCTTTCCCTGCTTTTATCGGGTTACTGTTTCGTTTAGAAAAATTAGATAGAAGCTTGCTTTTCCTAGTTGTTTAGTCCCTCTCTCTACTAGACTTAGTAAAAAATTCCTTTTATCCCAGTATACACTGTTATAACTATAGTTATGCAGTGCTCCTTTATTAAATTTGTTTTATCCTTTTTAAATCTTTATACTAAAAGTCAAACTTTTCGTTTAATCCCCTCTTTTTGGTTCTCCTGTTTCTCTTATCACAAGCAGGTGGTAATACAAAATTCTGTCTAACCTTATGCTACGTGTACTACTTTTCAAATTATCCATCTCCAGTAAGGTTCTAGGTAGTCTTTATAAATTCAGAAAATAACAAGAATTTCTTACTCCCGAGAGGATGGTTCCAGTACTTAAAAAAGTCTATGACAAGTTCCTCAGAAGAGAGTTTACAATATAGCGTAGAAAGAAGAAAACCCCAAGAAACAGAGCATCCCCCTCAAGCATGACTAAGGAGCCCTAATCCCTATTTCGAAGGCTAATCTGCTAAACCCATATTTATTTGGACCTTATGCCCAATCTAAAAACTTTCTCTATTTTTGTATATAATTTACCGGAGTGACTGACACATTTTGGACTCTCCTTTATTCAGCACGCGCTGTGGAAAGATATAAGTATCGATTGTTGATTCTCTACCTTCCCGGATTCCTAGTATCGGCAGCAAAGGCCCTTGTTGCTATAGGCCGACTAGGGATTCCCTAGGAAAGTGTGCTTTGAGAAGTTTTAAGGGCCTGGCTGTATCCTTGTAAAGTTAGAGGCCGGGATCCTTGTGTAGATTTGAATCTAATCCCACGTCTAGAATTATTTGCTTAGTTATTTATATAGTAACGGTTTCAAAGTAATTCCACTTTATTGCCTCGAAGTGACGTTATAATAGTGCCTAAAAATTTAGGAAAACCTTGTTTTCTTTAGTAAGGTAAGAGAGTATACCTCAGAGCTTTACACTTTAGGAAGTTCTAATCTAATATAGAGTAAATCCACAACTCAACCACAGGTTCAGAATCTTACAGCCAATCTTAAGAAAGACTTGAGTCATAGATTCCGAACGAAGTAAAAAGGATTCCTCGGTTATAAAAAACGGGCTCTTATCTTTAAATTGAAAATTCTACCCCGAAAAAAACCCTACGGTGACTACTTGACTCAGTCCTTTTGCTCGCAAGATCTTACTTTTGAAAGTCTATTAGCATAACTTAGATTTATTGACTACCTTTCCCGAGAGAATACCTCTTTATAAAACAAGGAGCCTGGGGCTTTGCTTTCAGAGTTAGTACTAGGGTATATTGTCCTTAATTATATAAATTTATAGTGAGGAAATTCCCTAGGTAATGCTGGATTTATTGTTGAAGATCTTTAAGAAAAAGAGATTAGAAACATCATAATTAGTTCGTGCGGGCCTAGAAAAAGGATAGCTAAAAGCTTCTCGTTAAGGGGTTCTGGCATAGGAAATTTCTACCTTGATTTTATTATTAATGTAATGAGTTATGATAGTATTGTCTTATTACAGGATTTTTTCTGTTATAAAATTCCGCGGATTTACGTACACCGAGCTAGGTCAAGGGTTAGCGGTACCCTTCCTAAGTAACTCTGTTGATTATAAAGGGGCCCTCTAAAGGCTAATAAACTGAGCGGGCAAGTTGCTAGTAGGATATCGAGAGAACAAGGGCACAAGATTGCCCACAGTATATAAGAAAAGTCTACTTCTCTTCTTAGCTATAGATCTAAGAGAATTCTTGTTATATTAAAGTTTTTTCTATCTCAAAATCCAGACTTTCCACTTAATGGCCAAGATTAGAACTAAGGTCTCCTAAACAACCCGTACAAATTAAACTAACAACAAAAAAGATTTTTTTATAAAAACTTATGAGTGCCTACACCTAAATACTCGAAATCCTTAAATAAATATCAAACTTTTTGTATAACTCATTTCCTGTAAAAAGGATTTCCTGCATTTCTATACTCCAAAAAAGGACTGCCAGACTAAGATTAAACTGAAACATCCTTGCTTTATGCGAGGAAACCTGAAAGCGGCCCTTTTACAAGGTTCTTCTATTTTCCCTAGAGTCCTTATTTCCGAGTTCTTAGGGTTTACTAAACTTTCCCTCTATTTTACTCCCAACTTTCTTTAATAAGGAGTCCCTTAGGTAGAACACACTAGCCTACAGAATACAAACAATACAAGAGTTCAAGCCAAACACTAAAAATTCCTATTCGGGAACTTTATGCAGCCGCTCCTACTTAAAAGCTTTTCAATAAAATCAATAAGGGAATATGGATTCAATAGAACAGGTAAAGGAATCCCCGAGATACCTTTTAAAAGGAGCTCCTACCTTCTCCTCTAGCTTACTTATGAACTCTGTCCTCTTTCCTTTCTTTAAAGATATATCTTACTCTTAATAATAGAACCCATTTGGGATATTACTCTTATTAGTAAAAACCGTAAAAATGACTTACAGAAACCTATTTCAAAAGAAAAATCTTCCTAACAAAACTTAGAATGATTCTTTAAACAACTAAAGGAAAAACTCCTTGCTACTACTTCCAATGCCCTTGACCTTGTACTAGAAAGCCTTCCTTTATAAATATCCAAGAGAATCTCATATGTGAGAGAGGATCTTTAAGTACCCGTGTACCAAGGTTTTTCATAGCCTTTAATACTAAGTAACTAAGTATTACCCCCCCCCCCTCCCCCTTATTAAAGCTTAGAGTTAAAAATCTTCCTTTTTTAATTTAACGGCAGCTAATTGACTCTGCACTGCAAATAAATTTATAGCCCCGTTTTATGCGTTGTCTCTTCTTAAAAAGCTACAGGAAAATGGCTCCCACCGCGAAAGCAGAATATTTTCTCGTTAAAGCGATCGGCAGTTAGTAGAAGTTTTCTTAGGTTCAATCAAGTAAAAATTCCGCGTTATAGACTTAGGAGAAAGGAATGTACTTTAATTAAATAGGGGAAACGAATTACTACGAAAAAGAGTCCTTAATAGACTTAATGCAGTTGTATATTTAAGAATTTTCTACCAGTTGACTGGACATTTAAGCCTGTTTATCTGGGAAGATTAAAAGTAAATTCAACTATAAATGGGCTTGGTAGAAACCCTATATATATTATATTATATATTAGGACTGAGTTTCTCTTAAATTTTTCTTTTAAACTAAAAGGGGCCCTTCTACAAAATTTATAGAAAGAAAGTCTTAACTCGGTCAAAAGGACTAAAATTATTTTAAAAGTCGCTTCTTAAATAGAATGTTCCATGAAATTTTTAGATTCTATAAATACCCGGGCTAGTAAAGCGTAGAGCTTGCTTTACTTAATACTAAAAAAAAGACTATAGAAGTATGCTCTTAGGGAACACAACACGCCTGACTATGACAAAGGAAAAGAATCTCCTAAAACTATTTAGAACCTTATGGGCTACAACATTTAAAAGCTTCACTCGTGCGCTTAGCCTTAAATTACTCTATTAATACGTACTTTTGATGCCTTTAACTTTGTCTTATGGAAAGAATCATACATAAAGTGTTCTTAAAGTTTAAGATCCCTATAAAAAAGAGTTTCCTTTAGTTTAGGAGCTTTCTCAGACACCCAAGAGGAAACCCCAAAAGACCCCTTGGTATAGATAGAACTCATAGACTCCATAATTCCTTTTTGTTGTAACTCCCAGTAGCTATAAGGTCCTGGATAGGGTTTTTTGAAATAGACCCCTTAAAGTTACGTTTTTGCTTACTTCAGATTGAGGGTAACCCCACAATATCTATTACAATTGGATCTTACGCGCATGAGTTTGGGACATCCGGTATATCTAGATTAAGTGTTCTTTTTCAGGTAACTCTTTAGAAGAAGGAGACCCCTTTATTATACTGGGGCAACAAAGCATCGGACATCCAGGGGAAACTAAGATCCTTTCTATAAGAAATTTAGATTGTAATAGGATTCTAAGGAGTAAGGGAAGCTATTGTATGTATTTCACATTAGTTTCTAAAAAAGAGTCTTCCGAATCTGAAGCCGCTAAAAGTCTGCAATGTACAAAAAAACCTTAAAAGGTACGTACTTGTGCGATAAACGCAAGAATTTCTCAATACTTTGGACTTTGGGGCATTCCTCCAATTATTTCACTATCGCCTAATGCCAAAAACTTCGAATATTCCATTCCATATATCACATTTTCCAAAGATACTAGAGCCTACTTTATAAAAATAAAGAGTAACATCTGAGTTTTAGTTTTATAGCATGTTCTATCGAGGAGAGGGCTCCTTCCCTAACCTTATCCCCTCTTTTTTAGAAACCTGAAACTGTACCTTTACTCTTAATAACTTGGAATATCGGACACTTCCTAAAAAAGTAAGACTAAAGCTACAGAAGGCAGAACACAGTAGACGCAAGGGGGTTTTCAATACCCATAACACTTATAAAATGACAGGAAATGAAATAGGGAGTCGTTTTATTTCTTCTTGTTTTAGTGCCCGGGTTTGGGATAGTAAATAGAGAAGATTCAGTGGGGGCTTCTTGCTTGTTGTTCGTTCCTGTATTTATTTATGGTAAAGACAAGATAGAACATCGGGATAAATAGAAATAGGAAAGGCTTTTTAGGGAGGTAAAGTATCAAGCCCCTCAGGATAACTGGGAATTCTCTAACGAAGTCTAAGGGTTCCTCTTTTTATTTCATGAACCCGCCTTGCCCATTTTTTATAGAATTCCTGTAGTTTAGTGACTAAAAGGGGCAAAGGGAAAAGGGGAAGGAAATACACAATATTAAGGAAGGGAATCTTGGACTCATTTTAGTATATATAACAATAACAAAAGAGGGCATGATATATAAATAAGGAGGCGCTCTACCGGATAATTATAAAAAAACAATAGATCATAGATCACTGTATTAAATATTAGTCCCAAACTTAGTAAAATTTTTAAGTAGATACTTGATGGACCCATCTTCCAAATGATTCAAATTACCTTACCCAGGAAGAAATATAGGATCTAATAATTTTGACAAAGCTTTCTTAATTACATTACCTATCTCGTAGAAAAGATGGAGGATCTCCCGCGAAATAAAATAAACTTATACTCTAACATCCAACTCTTCGAAACAACGCGGCACCCTTTTTGAAACCAAAGTCTGCAAAGAAAAAGGTGTACTACAATAAAAGACATTTTTAGCGCAGTAATCCGGAGTAAGATTAAATATTAATTTGTTTCTTTGGGCTTTCTTTTCTTCTATTTACGGATTTTCAGGTTTTAGCAAAAATTTGTATGCCAATGAGCTTTATATTCTTGATATTCTTGTACCCTAATTAAAGCAATATTGTTAAATATTTATCACAATTAACAAAGAATGTAATACAACTTCTAGGGGCTTTACCTTGTTTAAACACTACCTTTGAGGCAAAAGCCCTAAACTCCCTATGAGTTCTACATTGGATACTTTTCGGGGAAGCCCGGTATGTACGATTAAGTCAAATTCCCCTTTGGGTTTATTATGAATGTAACAAAGTTAGGAATTAGTTTTAGATTGAGAAAACTTTAAGAGTTTGTATTCCTTACTTTATAAGTTATAAAAATGACGCCGCTAATTGTTACCTTTAGCATACTATTGCAAAGCCAGGCTCCCACTTCTCACTTATATAGGACTTACAACTTTTCGTTGCAAAAATAAAGTAAATAGGGGCTCCTTATACTCTTGCTCAATGGGGCAGTACTTGGTCTTTTTTACTTCAGTCTCTCTTTTTTGTTAATTGGATTCCCTTTTGCTGAAGGATTTTTTTGTATACCTTAAGTCTGCTTTGCCAGCCCCCCTGGAAATTTCGAAGGGAGTTTAGGTAGTTCCGGTTGCTTTAGTGTATTAACTCTTTACGCATTCGCGAATTATAAAATACTGCGTAAAGGGTCCTAGTTGCTAGTATAAGGAGAATTCCTTATAGCTATGAGTAAGATAAGCCTAACTAAAGTCTCAGGTGTACAAAGAATACCTAAAAGAAAGGGTAAAGCCGGGATAAAAAAGTCTATTAGATATAAGCAACTGAAAAGCTAAGTTTAGGTCTGAAACTCCTGTAGTAATTCTTACAGCGCGGGAACCCTAAAACTTCTTTTTTAGAAAACTCTTCCGCGCAAAAACCCCTATGAAGCAAAGCTAAAGTATAAAGTATATTGCGTATTTCCCTAGATATTGTGTACGTATGTTCTTAGGGTATTCCGTGACCTTTCCATTTTTGGAGAGGTCCATGTGTTTATATTAGAATTTTATCCGTTCCGGCCTAGTAGTACTAAAAAAATTCCTAAGGAAACCCTATATGATGCAGGCAAGGATAAAAATAACAGACATGAATTACATTTACCCAGTCTTGAACTAAAAATTCCGTTCGGGACATAGAGTCTTTCATGTTTGGGCCTTTTGGTTATAGACACTCGTTTATAAGAATTGGCATCTTTTTTGTATTACAATCTAGGGTTTACCGCGGTAAAATTAGCAAAGTAAAAGAGAGTAGGCTGTACTAAACATTTTAAAAACCCGAGAACCCCGGGGTATAAAAATTATTAAAAAGCTGGGGCTTTAGTTTTTTGGATACTGCAAGGAGTTTTTCTTTCGTTTTAGTTACGCTGTATAGGACAACTTCAAAATTTCTATAAGGGAACCCGGTACTTTATCTACGCTCTCTTATAAAAAGATAAAAGAAGTCTTTAATAAAGCCTACATATAGCCCGGAAAGGAGTCAACAGTAACATTTTAAAAGTTCAAGTAGACCTGAAGCAAGGGGAAGGTTTTCAATATAATAGAGAACAACGGGCTAAGGGCGGTAAGCGAATGCGTATATTTCGGGTTCGGGTTAACCTCCCGCTCGAAGAAACCTGTTTAATTCGCAAAGCAAAATATAGCAAAGGGTGGTGTACAAAGCATACCCTGTACTTAGCTAACAGAGCTTCTCCTTCCTTAAATCTTTAAGGAGTCCTGACTTACTCAGTTTAAAACCCCTTGTAAAAACTTTCACTTTGTACTTTTCGAGCTTTTTCTTTTATATAACCTTACTTCTTGTAAAAACTCAAATTGCTATTATATATTGCTTTTTCTGGGTTCCTAGAAGCTACTGAGCTGTACCTGTAATCTTGATAATACCCTGCTTCCCTGTTTTCTTTGTTTTTATAGCATTACCTTTTCCCTTTACTATATTTCGGGGTTCTATAACTGTTAGTCAGCTCGAAAAACCCTTTTTGATTGGGTTTTGGAGTGCTTAGAGCTTTGCTTTCATAAAGCGTTAGGGGAAATACCTGGCTTGCTCTTAGTATAGTAAAATAGAGAAAAGTCTAAATACTAAGGCCAGAGTCATCAAACACAATACAGATGGTTAATTTGGGCAGTAATAAGAACAAAGTAAAAAGCGCTCAATTGAAAAGAAGAGCAAAGGTTTTTCATTTTTTAGTATGTAGAATTTGGCAGATCCTTAAACTTAAAAACTCCCTTTATTGAAAGACTTGTAGCTTTTATTTAATCGAATTTGTGCAAAAATGAATGACTGCGTCAAGAATATAGTGGATAGCTGAGTCTTCCTAAAACGGATTTTCGAGGAATTTAAAGGGTACTTATAAAAATGGCAGTTTAAGGGGCTTCTCTCAAAGCCAACTCTCCTAACTTAAAGTAAGTGGGAAACCTCCAGTGAATAGTATAACAAATGAAATTAAAGAGTTAGAAAATCCTGTTTACGTAAGCGTTGGTACAGAGTTAACTAATTAAAAGTAAGAAGTCAGAGTTTTTGCACTATATGTTTGAGTTTGCCAGAAAGATATCGAGACTTTTCTAATATTTACAGGGTTTTTGTTAAAAGGAGTACTTAATTGATGCGAGAATTTCTATCTTTTCTTCCTATGACTTTGCAAAAAGGGAAACTCTTGCTTTAACTTTTACGAGCCTAGGAGTCCCCTTTTTGTAGTTATCGTGTTTATACAAGGCCCTACTATACAACAATTGCGAAGCGACTTTCTTTTTATGTCTATTTAGGATTCCTATCTTGAAAGAGGCGCTAATTTTGGTAAATTAAAAGCAAGCCCTGAGCTCAAACCGCTTCTATGTTCCCTTATACGAACGCTGCAAATCTATAGCTATATAAACTGGCTGGGGAACCTTGAGGGATAATATATTAGATGGGCTTTCTCTTAGGAAATTTCTCAGTCGATTAGATAAACCCTCCTTTAGAATAAAGCAATCCGTAGAAAAGATACGGGAACGCGGGCCCTAAACCTTAAGAAAAAGTTAGCTAGCGAAGGGTCCTCGTGTAAACTAAACTTAAGTAAACCTACTCCCAGAAAGGAAAGAAGATCCAGAAATTTGATGCATTCTCTTTTGAGATTCTTTTTACTGTCTTCAAAGTCGATAGAAATAGGATTCAGAGATGAAAAATATATTAAAAGTCAATATTATACTATATTTCCTGGATACCGAAGGGAAAAGATAATTTATAGTCCTGCGCACTCCTTTTTGACCGAATCTAAGAAAAACTTTTTTTTTACAAGCAAGTCTTGATATTATACTCATTTTTAAGAAAGCAACTCTGCAGAAATTCTTTTAACAAGTTCAAGTTACAGTCCAAGTATTACTGAGGTTATTAAAATTTAACAGGAAACTCCTAGAGCAAGATTTTTCAATTCAATGTCGTAGACTTGAGGTGAGGCTAGTCAGGGTTCGAAAGTAAAGAGAGTATTAAAGGAATTTTGTAGGACTGTCGCTCTGAAAAAGCTTTGTGTTACTTGTGAGACTCACTTTTTATATCCTACAAAGTTATTCTCGCGAAATGGAAAGGCTGTAAGAGAACTTACCTCTAAGGTATTCTCAAAAGGAAGACTTTATGTACTTAGGTTCACTTCAAACATTTACAACTCTATTCCTAAAAAGTACTTCTCGTTAAAGCGAAGCATCCCCTATAAATAAAAACGAGGACTGGATTGCTTATTAGTCATTAGGTAACCTCTTCTTCTAAATCTCTTACTCGTACTCGGTCAATTAAAGAAATATATACTCAAGTTAAAGATAAGAGCCCCCTTTCCTAGGAAAAATTCTTCATCTCGTAAGTAATCTTATCTTATAAAGTTCGCGCGCAATACTAATTAGAGAAACCCCGGCCTTGTTGTTTTTTAAGCCTACACTTCTATCCTTTTCACTATCAAAATCAAAGAAAGCATTATAGCACAAATGAAGTCAAATATAGGATACTCCGTCTATTTAGGTTACTCTGGAATATTTCTATAAGGATATGGAAGTACAGCTTTTTACTAGACTAACTAAGTATACTAAATATAACATACTAGAAACACCTAGATTGGTGTAATGATAGGATATGCTTTTATTAATAAAAAGAAGTTCGAGAACCGCCCATCTTGCAAAGTCTTTCTCAGACTTATCTTAATTATTGCTTGGTCACAAAGCTATAGGTATTCTGTGGTCGTAATAGGTTTCGCTATATAGTAAAGTACGAAAAGAAAAGAGTGAGATTTTTATTGATCCAGAGCCGCCTTACTTCTTTGTATTTAGACTCTTTTGTGACCTCAGCTTAGAGCTTTTTTAAGATTTATATTAGTAACCCCTCCTTTTCGAGTAACACTGACAGATTAATAATTAATAAATAACAGGGTTTGCTTTATATTAAGTACTTTATTAAATAGTATACCCTTGGGTATCGGCATGCAAAGGTTTTCATCCTTTTACTCCGGAGAGAGAGACTTTCTTATATTTCTGTGTCGATCTCCTCGTACGTCCTTAGTATAAATTAAATAGATTTCAGATTTGTAGATTAAAGTGGATTTTAGACCCGAAATTCCAAGTCCCTTACTCTTTTATGAAGCCAGAGGAAGAGAAAATTAGATAGGAAGGAGCGGGTAGACTCCTTTAGTCAATCAAAGAAAGGTTCGTTTTTCAAAAGCTGTATAAAGTATAGATTCTAAAAAAAGAATATCTTGTGAGCTTTATGAGTAAACTTTTCTTTTTAGGTTAGGGACGCTCTATTAGGATAAAGCCCTTTTCTTACGCACTTAGCTCTAAGCCATGCTTCCCAAAATTTGATAAGAGATGTGATACTGACTCTTTACTGTAAGCAACCTGACAACTAATTAGAACTTAGGAACCAGATCCAACAAACAAGACTCATACGGAAAACCTTTCTAAGCTACTTACGAGAGATTGATCGAAAAGGGGAGGCTTGTAAGAGCTCCGAATAAAATGTGGATGAATGTCCCAAAACCTTAAGCAAACTATATCCAATGTCAAACCGTTATAAGATCAAATAACTGGTGCAATTAAAAAAAGCAATTCCTTAGAAGTACTCGATTTGAACCTTTACCCGCGGATTCCATGAACCGGCGCTTTAACCGCTTTAAATACTTCATAAGCTCACTTTACTATAACGAGTTGAGTATGAAAGACAAGCCCCACTTTATAATTACTATACTACTACAATGAATTACTATCACTAGACTATGAAAGACAAGTATTCAGGATGAGCTAAAACTCTTTTTTATAAGCTCCCCTGCTCCGCCTTTTTAGACACAAAAAACTCTTTACTTTTGAGAACTACCTTTCTTTAAAATTTAAGATTTACCTTAATACTACCAAATAAACGGGGTTACTTTCAATTTAATCAGTAATTTAGTGGGTAATTTTTTTAGTGCAGTATCCGCCCTTTTAGGATTTTAAGTAAGTTTATGAAGGTATTCCTACAAATATAGGGTCTTTAACTTTTTGCTTTTTATCGTGTTTCCTCTGAAAATGTAAAAGAAGAGTCCAGTTTTTTGAAATATATAAGTAGATAGGACGCGGGAACCCCTTAATAAGAACGAGATTTTAACAACAATCACATTTCCCATTAACGAATTTGGAAGGATTCCCGGGTATAGCTTCTAATGACACTGTAACGTACAAATCTTAAATTTTGCAGGAGCTCTCACAAGGGAATTTCTAAAAGCTTCTTAGTAGACTCGCACTTCCTAGCCTTTTTGGGACGGGATCTCTACTTAAGTCTCGGTTAGCAAAGATATTGTTAATTAACAGAGTAGTAAAAGAAATTCTTTTTTGTTTAGGTTCTATAAAAATAGAAAAGTTCACTATAAGGCCGCGAAAGGGTTTTCCTTAAGGAATTAGAATTCCTTACTTATAGGTATTAAAGTAGGTGTGAATAGGGACTTTGCTATAAAACCAAAATAAGCGTTTATCCCGTTTATTAGGATGCTCTCTTTAGTAGCTGCTTATAACTCCTGTTGAATTTCCTTTACTTTATCAGGTCCGCTTTTAAAAAATAAAAGCGGAATCTTACCTTACCGGCGACGTAGGAAAGCTCCTTATTATTATAATTTCTCTGCAAATAGCAAATATAAATAACACTTAATAAAATTCTCGGGATCCCTTACATATGCGCCTCAGGTCCCACTATGTTAACGCCTTTTTATATCTATTATTATCTATTGGAAACTCTAGCTACAGCCCAATTTATGGATTACTTTTAGTATTGAAAGAATCTCTTACCCTTATTAATTCTTTATAAAATGACTTAACACGTTAATGCGCCGCTCTATTCCAACGGAGTTTGTGCGCACCTTCAAAAAAGAAATATAACTTCGGATCCGCTGCGCTTTAACTTATATGGGATTCCCTCTTGTACAAAAAATTCTTATGACCTGCTTTTGCTTGTAGGTCTTTTAGTGTGTAAGGGTTTCACTATCTATAAACTATCTTGCTTACTTAACTAAGGTATTCTTATAAATTCTTTTTAGGGGAGTCACACAGTTTAAAGTTAAAGAAGATAATGAGTAAATATACTATAGAGTACTCTCTTATTCTAATTGAGTTTATTAGAGAAGAGTATAGCTTGTTAGTAAATGTTTTTTATCCGCTAGAGCTCTTATTTATATTAGTGGTCTAGCAAGGGCATAGAACGTAGGTTACTCGCTCCTTTCTTTTCCAAAGTGATATCCCCTAGTGGCCCTTTATATTCTTCAAAGCCTTTACATGATTAATTGCAAAAGGTATAGCCCTTGCCGGAGCGGGCCACAACCTAGTCGGGGATTTTAGCGCCCCCTTTTTGACGGTTACCTCACTATAAAAGAGCTGTTTAGAAACGACAACTTTCATTATTATACTCAATCTGAGAGACTCAATGCTTACTTTGTAAAGAAGTAGTAAGCCCCTCTTTTTTGTTGTTTGTCTCAAGGTTTTCGCCAGTAGGATGCTGGGTGCATGATATAAATTCTTGTGCAATTTAATATGAAATAGAGTTTTCCCCAAAGTTTTGTACTCTTTTTTTTAGAGAATTCTAAAGATACTGTTTTATAGATACATAAAAAAAGTCGAAGTCAGCTCTCTAACTAAATTACGATATTGTATTGCGATTAAGACATAGTAAAGGCTCCCTTACTAAAAATTATCCTTTGCCGGTTCTTATTATCTTTCTAGTTCTTGTTGTTACCCTATACCCTGGCTAATCGACTAGAAGTTCTTCTGGTGTTTATCCCAAACTTTACAACAAATGAGAATAACTTAAGACTCTTTTAATTTAAGGAGAGATACCAGACAAAAGTATTCACAATCAGGATAGGAGACCCCGGAATCAACCCTTTTTAGTTAGATAAAAAGACATAGCCTACCTTACTACAAGTTTCATAAGGAAATTTCTTTGAAAAAAAAGCACACTGTAACCAACTGCTATGCTTGTACTATAAACTACGTTTCTGTATTGAATTATTGAATTGACCCCTTACTAAGGATTTAGTAGACATCACGCGATACCTTTAGAAATTCCCTTAAACAAAGTTATGTTAACAGATAGGGCACCACAGAGTGGACAATAATATGATATTACAATAGTCTTTAGTCAATATATCAAAAATCTCCTTAAAGTAATAAAGATTCCAAATAGGAAATAAACTGACACAGGTAACTTCCATTAAATTAGTACATCAAAAGGTCGGCACGCTGTATTATTTCACTTTTTTATTCTTTAAATCCTTCGTTGCTTTCTGAAACTGCGACGAGACTTGAGAGGCTTTTACTTTGACTTTTTATAACTGGGTTATTCCCTAAAAACATCCGCAGAATTCTAATTATAATAAAGTGCTTTCCTAAACATGGTTTGAACCTACACTTGTGTTAGATATTGGTACGTCATTTTGCATTGTTATTAATTAGTTATTGTAGAAGGCTTTCTATTCTGAGTGAGTGTAGCGTTGATAGTACATTGGTGGGTTTTTTAGTGTCAAAGAAACCCGAAACCAAACGAATAAGAAGCCTTTTTTGAATCTAAACTCTGCGTAATTGGAAAACTGAGACTTTATTTCATACAGGAAAGGGTCTTAAAAAAAGAAAGAACTTAGATAGAAGTTTATTATCTTACTAACTTTGTATGAGATATTAGGAAGGCAAAAATTTCTTTAATCAACAGTTAGAGCTCCGAGTAATAGTTAACTTAATGGAAAATGGAAGAAACCTTAGAAGTCGTCCTATACTTGTTTAATCTACTCCTTATATCTGCTTTAATTAAAGCGAGTTCTCTTTCACAAGGGAAATAACTCTTCAGGAATTAGTACCCTATAAAACAAAACCAAAAATACCAGGAAACTCTATGCAGAGCCGGGGCAAGCTAAGTTGTATTAAAGTAAGCTCCTGTTTCACTAGGTATAAACTTCAAAACAAGATTTATTTGAAAGAACCATTCCAACAGTAGACTTCCAATACCCTAACTAGTGCTTAAAAATCTTTGTACAAGGGGCCTGAACTAAAATAGAAAAAGCAGTTAAATATAAAGTAAAGGTAATATCACATACAAGATTTATTATCCACGGATTTCTCAGGTTTTGGTGCTACTTATATAGTAGTAACACGTATCCCAGAAAGGTAAAAAACCCAATACTATAACTAGAAAGAACCGAAGGATACTCTTTATCTTTAACAACAACCTCCTAAGTTTAAAACTTTTTGTATCCTAAGAAAGAAACTCTTTAAATCCCTATTATTCGAAAACCCACGCAAGATGGATATGTTAGAAAACCCTGGTTAGGAAGTTTTTCTTTTTATAGATTACTTTACAAAACGAGTTAAATCTTCCGTCCTCACACTTCATTTCAGAAAAGCTGCTTTTGCTCTTTCTAGAACAATAAAAATATTGAGATTCCAGTACCGTACTTTTACTAACAGCCAGAGAATTAAGAGGACTTTAGTTACTGCTTTTATAAAGAGAGGTGTTACGTTGTATAAAAGAATTTTAATAGGATTTCACTACACTAAGATACTCTGTCTTCTTGGCCAAAACTTTGACTTAAGTATCTGCTTTCTCATAAGTTACTAAAAGGGGCCCCGGCTACGACTAAATATACTGGGAGTCTACCCGTGGAGGGAAGAAAGAAGCTTTTGATCGGAATGTAGAGTGTTATACATATTAGCAAGAACTTTTTCTGAACCCTTTTTGAGATGAAGCCACACGGAACTCCTCTTAGACTGTAGAGCAAATTAATACTGAGATTAAACTGATTTGAGTGAAACAAAGAAAAGGTATGCGAGTGCCCAAAGCTAAGGTAGAACTTACTAAAACGCGGGTAGAATGCCTTTTATGCCAGTCAGTCTTAGCGGGTTTAATAAGTACTCACTTTGTAAAGCTTGTATGTTGAGCAGAGCTATACTTTTTACGATTACATAAAGTAGAGGTATTCTTAGAAAAGTGTTCCCAGTAAATTAAATAAACATGGGATTCTTCTTGAAATAAAGAAAGCTTTAGTTATAAGCAACCTTGGCTTTTTGAGTATTATATATCTAGGATCAAAGACACAAATTAAGCTAAGAGAGAGCTATAGAGGTGATGAAGCCCCGCCGTACAATACAATAAAGTAGGGGTCAAATTACAGCCAGTTTTAGGGATATGTTTTATTACCTTACGTCTCATTTCTTTTTTGGTCAGTTAGGGACTCTTGTAGAAAGGAGGGTGCAGCTATTCTTGAACTTTTCTAGCAAAAAGCAAATAAAAGGTTCAGCTAGCTTGCCTGGTTAGAAGTTCAGAATCTTAATAATTAGAGATATTCCACGGATAAACCCTTCTATAGCTACTCAAAAACAAATTATCTTTTTATTTCTAGGTCTCTAGTAAAGGTACCCCTAGCAGGTATTCTTCGCACTGAACAAGAGCCTTTTTATGTTATGTTGAAAGGACTTCCTAGTTTCTGAATAAAAAAAGTTTAATACTAACTTGAAAGATAGCTTTTTACAGTGAGGTCTATCTTACGAGTATTTTGAACCCTGTAATTTGTACAAAATTTTTGAAGTAAAGATTAATCCAGTTACATATAAATTTTGTATTTCCTACTTATAGAAGCTTTTGGATTCACTATATCTAATATCCACCAATTGATCCTAGAAACCCAAACCCTGTTAGAGAAGATACCTCTACTCTAATAAAATGAATAAAATAGAATTTCTAATAGATACTCTTTTTCAATTATAACTCGCCATGACTCAAGCTCGAATCCGTGTAAGTTCCAGGGCTAGCATCTGTCTTTTGATTTCAGTAATGTCTCACTTGGAAAACGACAGCACCCAGTGGAAGTCAGATGGTTTATCCCTTCTTTTTGATATCATTACAGCACGGAACTTCCTAATTTTCTTCCTAAAAGCAAGGGCGGATGGATGGCTACATCCTTTTTGTCAAAGGAAATTACTTACTGGTTTTACATAATCATTTTTCTGGCCCTTGTTTGTATAAAATTCCTGCTATAAACCTGCACCCTATTCCTCCTGTTTATTTTCTTAGGTTCATTTACGACTGAAAATCTTGATATACTTTAGACTTTCTTAGAGGGTTTTCCTCAAATCGTTGTGTGTACTTCCTGGCTTCCTTATTAGAACGGGATTCCCGTCTGACAGTAAAAGTCTTGGTTCAGGTTAAAAGTTTTGCTCTTTTGTAGAATAGAGAGCTAAGAAAGAAAGCTTGTAAGGAATTTTTTTGCTTTTACTGCTATATATAATATAACACCTATATAAATTTTATAGGGAAGTCTAGATATTTTTATTCAGCAGCGTCTAATCTTGAGTCAAGAGCCTATAGGGCACCTCGTACATAATAAAAAGCTCTTTAAAGACGGGTAATTTATAAAAACGTACCTAAAAAGTGTTAAATTTCCCGTGTTTCACTAAGGTTTCCTTTTTTTGAAATAATAGAGCTTCCCTGAAGTTATTCTAAACAGTTAAAAAATTACCTTTCAATAAATAAATGACGGCAGTCAACAGAACTCTACGCGATTCTATTTAGAGCGCTACTTTGAGAATATCTAAGAACCACTTAAATTAAATAAACCCACTAGATTCTAGATTGCATCTCTCTTATATATACTAATGGAACAAACAGCTCTAACTCTAACTAATATGACTAAAAGAAAAAACTTAAAAAGTCTAAAGCTGTTGCCATTGGATTTGTATTTTAGATTTCCTTGTTTACTATATTGTATTGAGGTCTTTAATAAAGCAAAGCTTAGTTATATCTTTCTCTTAATTAGATAATATTTACCCAAAACCCAAAATCTTAAAAACCAAAGAAGAACTTTCTATTCTAAACAAGAAAGAAAGAATCACTTTAAGTTGGCAGGCCCCTCTTTTTTGCAATTTATTTATAGGCTTTTCCCATCCCTATTTATAAAGACTCAGTACTCGATTCTTAGTAATTCAAAAAGACAAGCTCAAGGGTTTTCTTGAGCAATAAAAAGACTTCTTAATTTGTACCAGGGGTCCGTCTCATTTACAGCAAGTTCAGCTAGGAATGCTTTTATACCCGCGGAAAGGCTTTCACAGAATACTTAACACAAAGAAACTCATATTGCATAGCTCTATTAAGTGCCTAAGACATTGTAGCTCCCCATTTATATAAGCGCCAGTTCGTTACAACAGGACCCATTAAGTTACTTAGTTTGCAAGCATTTGTACTAAATAAAGAAAACAGAGTATGGGCTTTAAAGATAGCAGCTATAGTCACTCTTACTGTTAAAGCAAAGTCACAGCTCGAGTTCTAAGGGCGTGAGCTAAATATTTTAAAGGTTACCCGTAAAAAAGGAGAAGCATCCCTGTAAACTTATACTTTAGTCTAAAATTCACTAGGCCCTAGCTACGCTTTAACTAACCCGCAACATCAATAAGGGAAATTTCTACAAACGCATATTTTGAGTATTAAACTATCTCGGAATGTTCTCTACTCTCAACTCACAAGAACCAAAAGGGAAATAGAATCTGTTATCCTAAAAAATAGCTGCCCTTGAACACTGGATACCGTTTTCTTAGAATCAATAGCTGGCGTACACAACACAGTAGGAATACCCGGTCTAAGGAAAGCAACAATAGTTACAGTAATTGACTTATTATCAGGAACTTTTATTTAATTAAGATTAAGAATTATGACTTTCCTATCTATCAAGAACAAGAAATTCTTAGGACTATAAAAACACAAGAGCTACAATTAAATTAAGATAAGTTCCTAAACCGAAAATACTAGGGAATATAACAAGGAAGATAATCCTCTTTATAACAGGAATTCTAATTTAGTTAGAATCCTTTCTTTACCAGGGTTTACCAGCTAAACAGAATGCAAAAAAATTCATCAAGATATGCCTTGCCAAAAGGCAAGCTTGCTTGTTTCCATTATAACAAAAACTCCTTGCACTATAGAATAGATCGGGTAAGATAAAAATACAAGGATAAGGATCCCTTTTAAAAGAATTACTTTCCTCAGAAAGAAAAATTCCTTTTCCCGCTGTAACTAGATAGAGCACTACCAAATCTTATAGACTCTAACTCTCGGACTCCTTTTCTTAATTGTAATTAATTGTAAAAGACTTCCAACAATTAAAAGCTAAACATTATATGAATACAAATAACGAAATGGAATAGTACTCTTAAATATCTTTTATCTGTAGTTAGGATACCCTGTAGTACATTTTGACTTGGAAAACCCCTTTGGGAGTCTAGCAGATTTACTAGAATTCCATTTGCCTTTCCTAATAAAAACCTTAGCCTTGTTTAGAAGTTTGATCTTATAATCTTAAGGAGCCAGATTCCTACGAAGCTACCTCGGGACAGGTACCTATTATAATGAATGGCCTTTCCTGGAAAGAATTAACTTAATATCTGGATAAACCTAACAAACAATATCGAAGTTATTATCCAGAATGCCTTTGCCTGTTAAGACTCCTCTTATGCAATATTGGATTTACCCTACTTTAGAATTATAGACTTTAGAGCCAAGCCCTTAAGTTTTTTAAATCTTACCGGAAACGAAATTAGGTAGCTTCGTCAAAAACGTAAACCGAAAAAGAGTAAACCATCTTATTTACATCGTAACGTTTCCTTAATTCGAAGGATTAAAAGGAGACTCGCTGCTTTGCAAATGAAAAAACTTTGTGTCCTTGATTACTCAAAACTCTATATACATCAATATACCAGAATAGGGGCTGTTATATAAGATTTAAGTTCTATCCGAGGAATACTACCAATAACAGAGTTACCGTTCCCTATTTTGTATTTTGATTTATTAAACCTTGTTAAAAGCAAGATAAAAAAAGTGAATACTTACACCGGATGGAACCCCTCTAGTTATCTGTAAAGCTAAAGAATAATCTCAGGATCCTTAATTTAAAAGGGCTTCTAGAGTCTCTCCTCAAGCTCGGAATTTGTTAAATATTAATAAAAGTGGGAGCAACTCCAGTCTACAACTCTTTTAATTACACTCATATAAGTAAATACTCGAGTTCTGGAGTAATATATCATAGGACTGCGCCTTATTCCAATTGTTCTAGTAATATGAGGAAGTTAGTTTTACAGCAGAAATTCCTTAAGTGTCGTAGTTTTTAATTCTCAAAAATCTATAGCTATTAAGAATGCAATTTATATAATCAAAGTACTCTTTATTTTTATTAAAATCTTACTTCTTTCTTCAGGTATGGAATCAAACCCGTTTCTATAATAATATGACCCCCCCGGCGGCACCCTTACATGTTACGTTTACCTTCAATCGGATTCCCTCAGAAGCCCCCTTTCTATAATAGACTATAATAGAGAAATAACCCATCTATATCTATATAATATCAGGTTAAAGTCATATAAGATTAATTAAGTTTAGGTCTATTTTAAAATATAGGTACAGATTCTTAGCTTAGAATAAGGATTGATTTTCTTTTAAAGCGTACCAAAAGGATGCTTTATTGTTTTACAAAAACAAGAAGTTCTAATATCTTTTTTATGGGTTTACGTTTGTATAAGAACCCTTTTCTCTAGTATTCAATTCTAGATAAGATAGATATAGAGTTAATGCTTATCAATAATGAAAAATCTTCACAGGCACAAGGGTTGACTCACGGAATACTCCCGAACTCTCTAAGGAGCTCCTCACTAAGTGCTCTTAAAGGATTCCTTGCTCACGGACTAAAAGCTTTTCAAAAACTCGATACCGGATAAACCTAAAGTCGCTCGAAGGGACCCTAACAGAAAGTCTTAAAGTAGATCTAGAAAGTATAGGGTTTGAACCAGGAGTCTCCTCTAGTTTTACGGAGTGCTTATTCTTGATCGGAAACCCCTAGAAACAGAGTAAGACATAGGTTCTAATCCCACTCAAAACCTCTTTTTTACTTATTTACTGTTCTACCCTCTGAGACAGACCTTTCTTAATTACATTACCTAGACCCAGCCTCTTAGCTATACCTGTAGCTTTCTTCTAAGCTGTACCTGTCTTGATAATACCTGCAGCTAGAAGGGTACTCGCCCAGATAAACCTTGCCTCAGTTCCTTCAGAGCCAAACTAAAGACTCCTCTTCACTTCGTTCGAGCTATAAATACCCTCCTCATTTTGTTCAGACCTATACCAGCTCCCTCTTATATGTACTGCCTGCTTTCTTAACCTTTGTAGCTTTCAACTTCTTTTCTTATAGATTCTAAAACCTTTCCTTGTAATACCCGTACTCGGTATCCTGAGAGCTTTATCAGCCCTTGCTTTCTTAAACTTCATAACTTGCCAACGAGCTAGACCTGTCTTGATTGTACTATTGACATATAGCTTTCTCATAGCACCCTTCCTAGCAGTACCTATACCTCATCTCCCCTAATCCTTATGAACTAGACCCCTCTTGAAAGCCTTGTCCTTCATAAATGAACAAATAACGAAAAAAATAGAAAGGAACCTGCCTATATCTAGGAAAACCCTTATGGTATCCACTTAAACTTACTTAGTTCTTTTGTCTCTAGTAAAACTATACCTGTTCCTCTCTTATATAATATTGAACTAAGCAAGGTTTTTGCATTAACTAAAGTGGGTAAATAAAGGATTAAAGGATATTCTCGATTTTCACTCATTAAGGTAATAGAATTCCGACTTAAGTCATGGGTTCTAAGGACTTCTAAGATACAGCTTAAAACTGCTAAGAAGGGTAAGGTCGGAGCAAAGGTTTCCGGCTTTGACTAAGAAATTTTTTAGAGGTAATACAAAGAGTAAGGCAGTTACAACAAGAGGAATATACCTTACCCTAACTCCTAGACTCTATTTTTATACTCTTATTACATTTTACATTAATAACTAATAAATACTTAAGACTAATATAGTAATAACTAAAAGAGTAATACATATACAGTCTATCCCTTGAAGATGATAAGGAATACAACAGACAACACAGGCAGAGAGGCTGCAGACAATAGGTCTAGCTCCAGCTATCAGGAGAAGTCTAACTCTTAAGAAAGTAAGAGTATGCTTTATACTTAGATTTTAGTTAGTGTTTTCCGAGTTAAATAAGTTTACGGTGGAGAAGGTTAAGAGTAACAGACAAGAGATGAAACAAGGTATACAGATACAGAGTTAGAGTGTAGGCATACTGGTATAGCTATTAAGACAAAGAAAGATAGAAAGATATTTCTCTATCTACTGCTTACTTGTTTTCATGTCCTAAATCCTATAACCTCAGAAAGGGGGAGCCGGCTTTTACAAAAACTTTTTCTTATTGCTTTTATTTTATATATAAGTGTCCGCTCTAAAAAGAGGTAGCGTATAGAGTTTTATTAATTACATTACCTGCCCTCATAAAATACCAGATCTAATTTCGTACAAAAGCGTGTCATAGTTCCATTTCTGTTGGCATATCTTCTTTTAAAAGAGGTTGGATTAAAGATAAGTCCTATTGTTTGTAACTAAATTATAGATATTCCTTTAACAGGTAGGGAGTAAGCTACGTTCTCCAAAATAAAGGAAAAGCTCGTTTCGAGCTTTATTCCCCCTTCAAAAGATCCTCAAGCAAAAATCAGGTTGGGTTGCAAAGTATAGAGATAACTCACTAGATTAACAAATAGGTATAATTACAGCGTTCACTTTCAGTAAGTTTACCCATCAGAGAATACTAAAGAGAAACTATCTTTGTTATTCATCCCACTAAAACTTAGTACAGATTAGGATACTCTTTGTAGGTTACTTCGTATAAAATTGACCCTTAATTATAGGTTTCCCACAAAAGAGTATAAACAAGGAGTCCTCCGGGATTCAATTGCTTTTTATGTACACGAGCCTAAGTAAAAGAAGTCGGCGTATCTTTACTAAACCCCTTAGGGCCCCTTTTAAGTGCTTCTCACAGAAAAATCGACTTACTCTATAAATTTTCCCTTAGCGCAAGTATATGCCTGCAAGATGCACGATTCCGAAGTATTTCAATCTGTCCAGTCACAACTCTTTAGGAAGTTCTTATCATAGGGATTCCCCTTGTATGGGATATATAGCCCTTTTAAGGAAGATTACTACACAAGTATTTAATCTCCCGGGAATAAACGAAAGTAAATAGAGAAGCAAAGCCAAATTGAGTACTTCTGTCATGAGTCCTTTTTGGGCTAAGAATAAAAAAGATTTTAGGGATTCCTAATATACTAATAAATAAATGACCCGAGGAATTAGAACCCTTGCCGTGCAAATACTTTTTCTGCTTATTTTCCTCCCCCTTGGAATTTCTAATCCATTCAAAACAGCGCTGCTTTTTGAGAATTTTGGTTTTTAGGAGCCCTTTTACAACTAAGCCAAAGCAACGGAAACTTCTATCTTGACTATGTCTTACTCATTCCTATTTATAAAGCGAATTTTAGCCTTGTAATCTGTTTAAAACCGCTCTCTCTACTACCTTATCCCGCGTTTGCCTTAAAACTCTTCTGTCTTAGTTTCGGGGGTTAACTTTGCTATAAGTACCTTATCTTTCCTAATATTTAAATAACATAACGAGAAAGAAATCCGGGATCAAGTATAGGAAAGCCCCTTATTATATTACAGTCATAATTAAAGGGTTTCTACTAGAATTTTTATCTCATTTTATAGTGTAATCTACATAAGTTAGGTGCTAAGTTTCCCCTGAATAGCTTATTTTAAAAGGATTTCCTTTCATTTTCTAATAAAACCTGTAGCCTCTAATTATTTCATTATCGGAGTGCTAAAAAAAAGAGTCGCAATAGGATATGGTATTTCCGGGCGGTTTTAATCTAGACTAGAAGCTTTCATCAAGATATATAAAATGAGCACTAACATCCATCTATTGTTGGGTTTACTAAGATACATGTATACAAGCAGAAGTACAAATTCAAGTCTTTCTATACTCTTATACTTTAGGAGCGTAAAACCTACTTTTATGTACCAAACAGAAATACTATACTGCCTTTCTCAAGTGCAAATACAAAAGGAGTCCTTGTTTTTAAACGAACTCCTTATTAGTGACTAAAGCAAGAATCAAGAGATAGATTTTCTATTTAATATTTAAGGTGTGGGAAGTAATATAAGCTTACTCTATAGCTAAGCAAAGGTATTCTCCTTAAGGACGCCCCAAAATCTTTACAGTAATGCAATTTTCAATACCAGGAGCAAGTGAATAAGGCGGTTAAAAGGAAAAGGGAGTCTGTTACAAAGAGTCTTTTTATTTAGATCTGTAAAGGCACTCCTACAGTAATTAGGAATAAAAATCTATAAAATAAAGAGATACCTATATCTCTATTCACAAGCTAAAAGACAAAGGATTTAAGGGTATAGTTATAAGATAAAAATACTAATAGCTACAAAGACTACTAAGATAGATATAGGTGTGAATATTAAGACTAAAAGGGTTAAGTCAATAAGAAGGCGGTTATAACCTAAGTAGAGATTTTTGTAAGACTTCCTGCCTTCCTTCGCGATGCTACAGAAGAGTTGCCGTCTCTTCTACGGCTAAATCCTCTACGCGTTAATAACTACTAACTAAGAAGAGGAATATAACTTATAATAACATTACTAATCTATATACAAAAGTAACTAAATAACAATCTAAGTAATACTAAATATAAAGACTATCTTTCTTTACTTATAAGAACCAAGAAGAAGAAGAAGAACTCCAAAGCTAGAATACGGCAGGGAGTGCAGATAAGCTTCATAACAACAAGAGGTAAGCTTGCTTATGCTTAGGAAGGGCGAGTCCTATAAGAGTCAGTTACACTAAGATAATAGAGGTTAAATCAAAGAAGAGAGTAGGAGCTTAGAACATTTGCACATGATTCTTGTATTAAGTAAAGTAAGTGATGGGCAAAGTCACGACATGGGATGTGTTTTTCGGTCTTTAGAGCTTCAATTCACAAGGAAGGGATACTAAAGAGTTATAAAGGAGAACAGGGACAGACGGGAAACCAAGAAATATATATAAAGAGTAAAAAGAGATGCTTGCAAAAACTGAAAATGAATAAAGCTAGCCAACAATTATTCGCGAAATTCTTTTCAGAAATGAGTCATAACCGAATAAAGTATCCATTAGTATCTATTACAGTCGAGTACAATCCTGCGATATAGGAGTTACCAATTCCCATAAGCAGAATCATAGGAAAATTATATGCCAAAAGGGAAGATTATATACAGTTGAGTTGAGAGGGATTATAGAATCTTGTTTAATTCTCTTGTAAAAAGATTAACTGACTCAGGTTCCTAGAAGCTCTTAATCCACAATACTTTGAAATTCCTGTCTTTAATTAAATAGCCAGGTTTACCTTATACTTATTATTTTAAAATTGAACCCTTCTAGGGGCTCTTTCCTTTTTTATTACGGGAGATTTTAGGGTTTCCTTGACCTTAAAAGAAACTAAGTTAGGCACACGAAGCAAATAAAACCTATCAAATGTAGGAGAACTTCGCAAGACCTTACCAAGCTCTGTCTTATTAATTAAAAAGAGTATAGAACCCTTAACTTTTACCTGCTATAAATTCCAAAAACCTAACTTGTAATCAAATCTCCCGAAATTTTTTTAGATTCTCAAAGGGAAACCCGGATAGGGTAATGCCTAGCTCGGGGGTAGGAGACGCGGGACTGCCCGATTTAGATTAAAGTTTATAAGACTATAGTTACAGTATTTTGAAAATAACGCTTTTCCTAAGGGTTTTGTCGGACACTTTCTCTTAATACAAGTACGTAATGTAATTTCAATTTTTACGATGCGGAAAAGCCTGGCGCATTCATATTCAGAACGCGTAAAGTTAAAGAAACGGATATTATATTAAGGAAAAGTTTCTTCTAAATCCCTTTTTGCGAATTATAACAAAAACCCAGTTTTAAAGTATAATGCAGTGGTCAAGTTTTCTGTACATACAACAAAGGAGTCCTATTTTACCTAACGTTTAACCTTTCAACACTCACTACTTGAAGAGGTTTATTCAAAATCAACCATACCTATTCAAAAATCAGTAGTAAGGAGCCCCTTATTAGTATACGCAGTAGCCTTGAGAGATTAGAACATCTTTTTCTAGATATTTACAGAAGTTGTATCTTATCTATACAATGAATGGATTTAAGAGTGGGTCAATTTTAGATTTAGCTAAGGTAGTTATCCCTAGATAAAGATTTTTAAATAGCTCCTAGTTAAAAAGGGGCAGAGCGGGGTTTAATAAAGTAAGACTTTTTTGGGATTGTTTCGAAACTCGCATTTCTTCTAAAAAGGAATGTTCTATACAAGATTCAGAGGACTTTCTACATTCTTTTTTGTTATTTAGTGCAAGCGGTTAGATATATAGAATGCTATGGATATCCTCTAGCCTTAAGGAGAGACTCGTCAAAAAAGCTACTCTTATGCTAAAGAAATAGTAAAAAAAGGCCTCTCTGTTATATTATCTAGGGTCATTTTCGACAGATATAAAGTAGAAATTGCAGCTTATACATTTCAAGTATGGAAGCACTTATACCTCTAGACGAGTCCTTTCCTTTGTTAACTTCCCTGACAATTGCCTTGAAGTTTTCTCTTGTAAAACCCTAAACCCCTATCTGGGAAACTCTTTTTACTTGAAATTCTTAGAACCTCTCTCCCAGCAGCTGTACTTTAGTATATAACTTATATAGAGCATTTTTTTAGTTAAATCTCTAAGGAACAGGAATCTGTCTTTCCTTTTTACTTCCTGCTTTAAAACCGGCTCAGAAAGGAGAGTAAAACAAGCTTTCTACATACTATTATTCCTACAAATCTTTGGCTTCACTTTCCCCACTTTAACCGAGAGTATGAAACCTAGCTCTTTTCCTATATCCCTATAGTTTTCACATAGCCTAAGAGTGCCTTATTACCCAAGATTTAGTACTAAGCTCTTCCTCCACTTTTGAAAGTTCTTTAAGATATAAGCGGATTTAAGAGAGCCCACTACCCCAGACAAGGGGACTTTTCTAGGGGCTTTCCTCTTTGTTTGAATTCCTTGAGTCCCCGGAATATGAAGAAAGCAACTCACTTTACCCCCCCTAGCTATAGTTCTACCTGTCTTGATAAGACCTCCTCTACTTTTCATCATAACTAGACTCTTACTCTGTGGGGTATCCCCTACCCCTCCCATTCTCCCTTTATGGGCTATATTTTCTATCTTAAAAGCCCCCTCATAGCTTTCTCTCTATACTTAAGAGCCTTAATCTTTGCACTCCTGCCCTTGCGCTTCCCTGAAAAGCTGTTGTACCTACCGCCATTCTCTTATAGGGATCCTTGGAAAGTATCTTAATAGTATTCTATATTTTTAGAATAAGTGGTATATAGGTATATGGTGTATTACTTAATAAGGTCTCTTCCTCTTGTTCCCTGTTTTTATCAGTTAACGAGGATACAAACCCTAGAGAGATTGCAAAGAGTCCTTGTTAAAAAGCTCTAAAAAAACCCAAATTCGTAGCTATAGGGGGATTCACAAGAAAGAACAAATTCTATTTGACCTCTCCTCTATGAGTCTAAGATGTAGGGTTCTTGCAATTATGAGATACAGCTTTAGAAGTCTTACTAAGTAACTACTAAAGAAAGGAGTTTTTCGACACTGTTAAGTTAAGAAGTCGGGAATCTAGATGAAATAAATATTACATAGTACAGTTGTTAAAAGCGTTGATAAAAAGTTTTCATATTATACCCCAGTAGAAGTGACTTTTTCTTACTTTTGTGCGATACTTAATGTGGATTCAATGCGTTTACTGACAAAGGGAGTACGAATGAAAGCTCTCGACAGGATTTATAGCTACCTAGTTTGTCTTACTGACGCGAATCGTTTAAAACTACTCCCGTATAAGCTACACCTTAAGAGGCCCTTATAAAAGCTAACTCTTTATACCTAAAGGTTCTAAACCTTCCGAATAAGCCAATCACCGATATACATAAAAGAGACTAAACAAGGATTTATTGTAATTATAAAAAGTACATCCTTATTCCAGGAAAAAATAAAGCAAGATATTAAAATTCATAGTACTCACTGAACTTTCTGTTCTAGCTACTCTGGGACTATAATTAGGACGCCTTGCATCGTTTAAAAACGAGCATACTTATACTTGTTGAACTAAAATATCCAACTATACTTTATAGATAATAAAAAGAAAACAGCTCCTCCTATCTATTATTAGGATTTACAGTATCCTTAATTTGGAATTATAAAAAAGGAGTAAATCCTTGTATGGCACTTGCTATTAGCATCAGACGTCTTGGGAAATTTAGGGGTATGGTAGGAATAAGAAGAAATTCCAGTATAAATTTTGTGTTAACTTGAAAGCTTTTAGATTCACTGTATTATATAAAAAGCCTCGTTTAGTGCAGTAAGTGTTTAGTCGTTATTGGCCTTGAGTACAGCGATACTGGATCACTAAGTATTGATGACTACGCATATAAAGCTACTTATTATTTGGCAGGATACCCGAACCTCGATGAAATTGTTAGACCTACCACTTACAGGGACACAAGGGTTTATTAACTTGATGCTATACACAGCTAAATTCCTGGTTGTAACACCTAGTAAGTGGATAAATCTCTTAATTAAATAGAATAGTAAAGTATAAGGATAACTAGAGTATTCTAGTTATCTGATCCAAGGAATGTAATATATTGAGATAAATATGTACTCCAGATGCCTGATTTGAGAAATTTATATTTATCCCTTTGTAGAGCTTCTCTTGTAATATACCACCAGTTTGAAAGTAGAATTTTGAATTTCATTAGCTATATTAAAGATTCCGGGGTTCCTTGAAAGGGAGTTCTGTTTAGTCAGGTCTATCCAAGCGCTTTTAAGTAAGACTCTTTTCAAGCCTTTGTCCCAACGTTTAAATAAGATAATAAGAAATTAGGTCATCTAAGGCTTTCTGATACGGTTTACTTTACAAATCGCGCTTAACTCTTAGGTAAGAAAGTGCATTGGTAGGGTTTCTCTTTAACTAGTATAAGTAAAAAGTTTACCAGTACTTTGACTTTTATACTGGGGGTAATAAAAAAGCGGGTTAACTTTGTATTTATTGGTAAGAATGCTAAATAAAGGAAAGAGACTGACCGCAAGGGGTGCTCGTCAAGGCACACTTTAAAATTATCCTGCTTCTTGACACGGGGAATATCTTAACGCAATTTCTTGTCTATCTGGCTCCTCAAAGGATAGCTTAGCTTTATAAAGTAGTACGGATTAGAACACCTAAGACTTAGAAAAGGATCCTTATGGGACTTACTTATTTTACCTACATATAGCTCAAAAAAGAAACTATAACTTTCAGTCAAAGTAAACATGACACTAACTAACTCGTATCTTTTACTTTTTGCTCTAACATAAAACCCGCTTTATAGCATGTTCTGGATACAGATTCCTTTAGTTACTCATATTTTTATTTTATAAATCCGTGTAATTCTGTTACATTATATATTCTACTCTTCTATCAAGCAAAAAGGCGCACTTATGGCTCTAGTCATTTATAAGTTCATTTTTGTTCATAAAGTTGCTTATAATATAGGTAAATCGTAATTAAGGACTAAAATGACTTGAACTAATATGGCATCAAGTTTAGGGTTTTTGACATAGCGTAATCTGAGGCGGACCCCTTCCCTTTACACAGTTTCACAGATCTAAGATAGGGTTTAGTTATTGTGACTACATTCTTGTCTTAGTTACACTCAAATTTCCTTTATTAGCGAGCGCTCTGACGAATTGAAAGAATTTCACAGGATAGTTTCCTTTTTCAGGTTTCAAGTTGAAGAGAGTGCCACTTAAATTAATTCTTAATTTACCTTTGTTCCTCTTACTATTGATAGGGAGCTCCTGGATCGAACCTGTGACTTAAAAACGCAGATGTATTCCTTTCTATTATAGAACCCAGATCTTTGCTCTATCTAAGCTATAGTATTTTCTTAATTTTTTAACCCCGTTCAGGATCCCCTTACCTGCAGGCAGCGTATAATTGCGGCGGGGTTTTTAGAGCCTTAGGCCGAGTACCCGTATATATAATGGTATAAGTTTAAGCAAGTAAGTTTCTAATTGAGCCCCTTGTGGGATATAATGCGCAGAGACTAACCAGCTGAACACAGGTAGAATTTTGTTCCTATATCAGAGCTAGAATTTCTTATCCCTTTGCAGCTTTACAAAAAAATTTTTCGTTATATATCACCTACCGTAGCAAGAGCTCATTATGCCGGACCGAGAGTCTTTTAATCAGCCAAATGTTATATGTTTTTATGAGGCGATTCCCGACGTATTGTAATAAAAACAAGAATTTCTATTTTGTATTCTGATAAACCCAAGATTTATATTCAAGATCCATAGTGCCCGAGCCAAACAAAGACTATTCACAAAACCTTATAGTAGTATAGTAGAGGATACCTTATCCATAAGTCCCGTAGTTAAGGAGAGTTTCACAGGGCCACTGCATTGGATATAAAAACTACCCAGTCAGGGATTTTATAAGAAGGAAGGCCCACTTGATCTGAATATGAGAACCTGCTTATTTCAAAAAAAAAATCTAGGTCCCTAATAGACTTAAGAGCAGAGAGGACCTTTAAGCCCGGGGGAAACTCTATTTATAACCGAGGGGTCCTTTGTTATATAGACTAAGCTAAGATATTACCTCAATTACCTTATATATACCGAAGGCAAACCCCTACGTTTACGTGAGAAACTAAAATCATTCTTATAGTGGCCCTGCTTTTTGAGAATTCTTAGATCAAGTAAAGAGATTCCGGGGTAATATAATATAAATACAAAAAGGAACCCTATATCTATTATTTTTCCTACTCAAGGTCTAATTTTATTTATACCCTTTTATAGGACGCTTGAATTTTTAGAGAATATAACTTAAATAAGTAGCGCCTAAGCACTGAAAATAAATAGCTCCCCGCAGAAAAACTCTCAGGGTTATATAGTAAGACTAAGTAATAAGGATTTGCTCGTTGACTTATTAGAACATTCTGAGACTCTCAAACTGGAAAAACTACCTCTCAATTGCATTGCCTTGGTTTTTTAAAAAAGGATATGTCCTGGTATCTAAACTCACAAAAATGTGAGTTCCTTTTTTTTTTAGCCTATGGAGGTACGTTTCGGGGTCCTAATATGGATGCTGGTATATTAATAAAAATGCACCCTAAGGCTGATAGACTATTTCAACTTTTAAATAGAAGAACTTCCACCGTTTCTAAAAGAACGTATATTACTTATTAACTTCGGTTAAGATATTAGCAAACACTGGTGTAAGGTAAAATACTCAAATTCCAGCTTCGTAAGAACCCCTTTTTGCGTGGACAAAAAAGATTAAATATTTGTTGATTAGTCAGGGCTGGCCCATAAAGCTTTTGCTTTAGATACTTACTACAAAGAAAGATAAAACTGCGGGAATTGAAAAGTCACCGTTATACGACTTATGAATTTACCTGAAAAGCAATGTACGAACTCATTTTATATTCTAAGTTAGAGCTAGCTTTTTGGATAGAGAGGTTTTGGAGGCGCCTTTTCAGAGAGTCCCTAATAAAAAGAAATTCCCTGTGACTTTACTAAAAATTTTGTATATAGCAGCCCTTTTGCTAGATTGACCGCGGGTGGAGTCCTCTAAATTAATAAGAAGTAAGCAATTCAGAAGGTTTCTTTTGTAGCTATAGTCAGTCTTTATAGAAGAAGCTTAATAATAACAGAAATATAACCCCGCCCCTGCCCTAAGGATTGCTTTGTAAATATACTGTAGTAGGAATTCCTTCGCTATTCCTGGATTAGAAAATGACTTATATTGGACCCTGGAAACTTGTGATGATAGGATATAGGAGTTAACTAATGAGAAAAGTCTTTATTTAAAAAGTACTCCTAAAACAAATAAGGGATCTCTTCTAACCTCGGGAACAGTTACTCGTGTAATATGTGGGGAAGTTCTAAGGAAGAGAAGGGTAACTTAGGCAAGGTAAGAGAGCGAGAAAGATTATCCAAAAACTCAACAGAAAGGGTGATCTAAGTGTTACAAGCAAGAAAGTTGAATGCACTAACCGAATTACTAAACAAAGTTCCACAGGCAGAATAGTGGCATAGTAAGTAAGAGTCAGAAGGATCATAGGCTCACAAATATAGAGTTGAATAAGTAAGTAGCCACTTATCTATCTTTTTCGAGCTTTCACAAGGTAATGTAATTAAGAAGAACAAGAAACTAATAATGATCACGGAATCTTCAAAATGGTAACGTATCTCGATCGACAAGGGTTCAGGATACACGATTCTATTGACAAAGTAGATAGAATCCGATGACTTTTCAACTCCTGTTTTAACGTGTTTAGAAAAGTGAGAGCTTTCGTACTAACAAGAGGGGTTAGTTTCTTACCTGCTGAAAGATAGAGCTACTGAAATAGAAACAGACTCTACCTAAGCCGATTTCTTGACTCTGGAATCTCTTTTTACTATATCAGGAACATTCACGATTAGAACCATTGTCCGTAACACAATTCGAGTGTTGATCTAACTACTTTACTTTGTCTAAGGTACCCTCCCAAATACCCTAGAATCTATAACACAATGGAAGTTCAGATTCAACTTTATTCTATATAAGCGATTCCATAATAATAAGTTTCTATCCTAAAAGACAGACTGAACTCCTCTAGCTACACTCACCATCTTTGACAGCTTCCAAATGAATTGCCTTCTTCGAGACAGAACTAAGATCTATGAATACCAAATCTTAAACTCCTTTACCTCAAGCTAAGAAATACTAACCCTCAATTGACAGGAACTCATTTTAAGTCTTTGATTCAATAGCAACTGTTGCAGCTGCACGCAAAGCAAGAAACTCAAGGAAGAGAAGACTCCTTCTTAAACAACTAGGGCATTTAAGATTAAGAAGTCTCTTTCCTAAACTATAACCAAAGAAAACCTTTCAAATTAAAGAAGACAATTGAAGTCCTTTGCCAGACTGATATATCGATATCGGGTTAGAACTATTAACACCTTGGTTAGCACCTTTTAGTAGTAAATACACTTAATCTGAAATCTCTAGCACAAGATAAACTTGCTTTACAAAAGAAAACCCAAAAAATTCGCTGCACTTGCAAATTCCCTTTCAACACTTCGGCATGCCTCAAAGACTTCTAAACTTCTTTACCAGTACCAGCTAATCGGAATCAAGCTCTCAAAGGGTGTGTCAAGGGAAAGAGTTTTGACTTAATTCTCCCAAGCTAAATAACCAAGTGCGAAATACTAAATGCCTAAGGTAAATACCCACGAAATTGCTATAGTAAAGTACTAAAAGAGTAGCTTTTATGCATGAAAACTCCTTACCTTTTAAATAAACAACTGGAAAACAGGAAGCTCTTTCACTTGAGCTTACTGAAATTCATCAGAAAATAAGAAACCCTGGAATTAGATTTAGAAGCTATACCATTAGCATTAAACCTCTAGCTTATGTCCATCTACACCGGAAAGACTATACGAAACTAAGAGCATTGAATTACTGAGAGTCTTAGATTATCCTGATTAGATTGGTAAGTTTAGAACCAGTAAGTATAGTTAGCTCAAGAAGTCAACTCAATTGACAAGGAAATGTTGAAGTTTACTCTGTCTAATACTCCTTCTCCTTTACCAGCTAACCCCGATAGATCCGTTCAGGAAAGGAACCTATAGTTACTATACCCTTTATAGGAATTTCTAAGATTAAGAATTCCCTAATAAAAAGACTACTAAGTTAAGAGGGTTTATAGGAGCTCCAATAGAAATAGAATCTCTTGCTATACAAAACCCAGAGTACAAAAAAGAACACCTTAGCTGACAACACCTGGCTATTGATACCTTCTAAACTTTAAACAACTAAACAGGAAGGAACTCACTCATTTAATTTAAGAATAACTTTTTAGCCTCAATTCACTACAATGTCAGCCAGTATTAGCAGCAATCCCAAGAAATCCAGTGCCGGCTTACCAATTCAGTTCAGAGAGTAAGTTCCTAAACTCATTTCAACAAGACTACAAGAATACTATTCCCGGAAGGAAGCCTCTTCCATTAGCACAAGATAATCAAGTTTATTCCTTACAAGCTTACAAATTAGCTAGAATATTAGCTATAAGTGCTACAATTAATAAAGCAATTCCTTTACTGTTTATCAATCTAGATCAGACTTTAAGGTAAGGAAAACTCTCAAAAGAATATAGAAAGATGTTCCTTGCAAACAAAGAATCCAAATAGCTCTGTAACTTCCTAAACACTCTCTTAGAAATTCTCTTAGGAAGATAGTCTAACATGAAATAGAAAGATTCCATTAAGAACCCTTAAGACTTAGGACTGCTTACCTTTGCCGTCGGATATTCTTCCTTCTCAACTGTCAAGTCAACACTTCCATCTGCTACAACAGTTTCTATAAGCTGCACTTGTGTTCAACTCCAGTTCATGTATCTATCCTAAACCTAAATTACCCGCTTAAACTGAAGAAATACAAGAATACCTATTTAGAGTTACTTCCAACAATATAAGGTTACAACATCTTAAAAGGAATACAGAAAGCCTTTTTTATATCTTATTAAAAGGCCCTTCTGCTTAGTCCGTTTTTTCAGCTTCTGATACTAAATTTGCAAAGTTCTTTGATAAGGAGCCCGGCTACAACTACCCAGGGCTATACTAAAGTCTATTTTTTTAAGCTAGAGTTCCCTCTCATTTTTGGAAACTGAAGGGCTGCTCTTTTCTATTTTAGTAAGTACAAAAAACCCCAGATTACAGAAACTTTTGCCCAAGATTGGTTTTTACCTACAATTTAGCCTGTAAAACGGGATTGAAACACTTTATTAAAGCCCCTTTTTAGAATGAATATAGTAACTTTGGGCAACCCACATTTTGCCCTGAGATACGCGCCCTTCCTTAGTACTTTCGCTTTTCAGTTAAATTTCTACTTATTATTATGTCCTAAAAGGCACACATTTATAGGTTTTGTATACTTAACGCTATAAAATTCACCCTAGAATTTCCTAGAATGCCTGCAACTGCAGGTTTCATTAACACTTAGCCTTTACATGTTAAACTAACACCTTTACTAGAGATATAGAGAAAGCTCTCTAAGTCGTACCTTACCAACCCAGCAGAATACATTATCTAATACTGCAACACCTCATGAAAGTGAGACCTCTAAGCTCATCATAAATGGTATACAATATAGGATTATCTCCTTTACAACTAATATAGGGTCTTACTCCTTCGGGTACTCTTTCCTTAAGGTTAGGAATTCATAAGTTTGCCTTGGTAATACTAAACTCGGGCTATACATCATATAAGGCTTAGGACTTATAAGAAGAAATTGAATTAAAGAGGACTTTGCGATTCCTGTAAGTTCCTAATCTCAAAGAAACTGAATACAATTTTCCAGAAATAAATATAGAATCTTAAAAGATAACCCGACTCTCCAAACTAAAGAACAACTAATAGAATCGGATAAGTACCTAGCTTTTCCTAAAACAAAAAGAATCTGTTACTTATTATCACTGGAACTTCCTTTTAGGAATACATTTACACCTCTTCATAAACAGGAACTTCTATCTAAGATTATGTATCTAAACTCTATCATAAACTGAAGTCAGTGAATCCAGGCCAGGGTGTATATATGTAGTTTATTAAGTATATTTCGTGGTTAGAGCTCTCCTCATGTATCCCCCCAAAAAGCTTCTAATTTCTAAGTAGGGATGCCCTAAATTCTATTGTTCAATGTTTGTAAAAGCTCCGATTATTTTAGATATTTAAACCAACCCTATAACATATGTAGGATTCTATTCTTAAAAAAGAGAGCGCGCAGGAGTAAGGTTTAGATTAGAGAACTCCTTTAAGGTTAACTTTCCGAGCGCTTCCCTACAGCACTTAGCTCTTTTTCTACTACCCCAAACTCACTTAACTAACTCTAATACGAGCTTATTCCCGATACTAATGAAGTGTATGAATACTTCTTTTTATGAACTGTAACCAAAAGAAAAATCCCGTTTAGACTAAATTTACATTTTAAAATCTTAATTAATAAGAACTCGAGAAGACCCCTTTTAATCTAAGAGCTTGCGTATGTCCGAGACTTTCTGACTACGTGCCTATATGCTACCTCTGCCAGAATTTAAATTACTAAAAGGAGACTTGTAAAAAAGCTGTAATAGCGAATCATATATATGAGGATTTTTCACTAAAAGCGGTCAGAGGAAGAGTAAGTAGTTCTAAGTAAGCTCTTTATCTGTCTATTTGTTTGTTAATTTTGAATTCGAATCCCTTCAGTAGAACGACATAAAATATGGCAGGATAGATCAAAATTTAGTAAAAAAGGCGCCTACTCCAATAGTTAAGGGTTTAACTGTTTTAGATTTTCAAAGTTACTTTTTAATCATGAAACGGGAATTACTTAAGTAGTAAGTAGAGAAAGACTTTATCCTTCCAGGATGTAGAAAGCCGGAATACTTAGATTAGGGACGGTATAAAAGGTATAATTTAGCTAATCTCAAACAAAAGTCCGGGCTAAAAAAATTCTTTATGCGTACAGGTTCGAAGCCCCTTGTTATACGAGTAAATTATACTAGATCACGCATCTCTGGTAAATAGACAACAAAACTAGAAGTGGGATTCTCTAAAAGACAGGGTCTTATGTAGATTTTAGTGTGCTTAAAATCTTAATTAAGACCCGGGAATCCTTATTACTTACTAATTGTTTAAAGGCGGAAAATCCTTAATGTGTTAGCGTAACTCTAGGTTAGACAACTGTGACTCGGGTTAACATAAAGGAGCTTCTTTTAACGCCTATGCCTTAGAATAATGAAATCCTAGTTGAGTTTTTACCACGCTTTATTAATTAAAGGATATCTTGTCTAACAAGAATGTAATTGAACAAACTGCGTTAGCAAAATCCTCACTCTCGGGGTCGAGCGAATCAACGAAATTCTTACCTATATTGTATCAGACTTATTGGAGCAAGAAGTTTAGTAGACTTTGACTTTCTTTGCCTACGTTTTTTATATTACACGAGAGCTTTACATAGTGTCCTCAATCCCTAGAGTTATAAAGAGAAATTGCTTAGTGAGCACCTACCTATTTTATAAGCATGTAGGTAAAAGCCCCGCCCCCTTCTTCAGACTTCAGACGTATAACAGGATCCTAGATTTTAGCATTCAGTAATAAGGAAAAGAGGCTCGACTTGCAGGAGACCCAGAATAAGAGTTTGAATAGGTGTTGAGAATTTAGTAAATAGCGTTTTCTCTAAAATATCCAAACAAGAGTCCGGGTTAAGCCTACCCAAAGTATAAAACTAAATACCTAGTAGTTCTTCTCTTCACACCTTATAGCCGCCCAAAAGGGACTTCAAGGGTATAGAATATGTACGTATGCCTTAAAAACTGCCTGAGTGGCGGATAAAGAAGTAAAAGCAGCCTTAATCTTATTAAACGAAATAGCATGCATTGCTTAACCTAGGGCTTATTCTGAAGCACTAGAATTGCTTTCTTAAATCTAGATTATATACTCACCAAGAACTTGATGGTTGTCCTTACTTTTAGTAAAAAGGGTTAATCCTTTGTCCGTTATATTGATCCAATACTTTTTGTCAGATGCCTCGCGTCAGATATACGAAGGTGCAACAGTCTCTTAATCAAAAACTAGAAAGATTCCCCTAAAATAAGTAGATAGTCGTAATTTCAACTCTGTGATACTAAATTTACTTAAATAGAAATGACTCCCTTTTCACTATATAGAATAGATGCTCTTAATTCCCAAGCAAAGCGGTAAAGGTGCCTTATCAAGTTATAAAAATCCGGGGGTTAAAGTCCCGCAGTATTCCATTTATGTACCCGCTATTTGGTCAATTTTATAGTTACACTACAAAAAAAGGGGTAGATTATATAACTGAGACTAAAGAATTCCTTTAAGACTTTACTTTAATAAGTTTTTTTATTCCCGTTGTTTTAGCAGAGTCACAGGCACCTGAAGCATAAGTTACCGGATATTTTTTTATAATGTTTCTGTTTACTAATAGTATTTCACTCTTAGAACTTAACCAATAATAAGAAGCTCAGTCTTAAAGTATTCTACCTTCATTCAAGAGATTTAACTCGAAGTAGAAATTCGGGAAAATTTTTAGGCTATTAATAACGGGGTTCTTTCCTATCCCAAAAGTGGGGTGTTATCCGTGTTTGATAAATCTTGTGATACATTAATAGAAAACTAAGCAAACACTGCTTTTCGGTAGAAAGCTTTAAAAAAATCTAAGTTCCATTTTTATGAAAACTCCTTTGTGTTTAGACTAGTAAAGCCTTGGTTTAATCTGAATAAATTACTATAGTCAGTCGGGATTTTTAATAAAATTTTAACGGAGCGTGGCTTAGAGTAGCACAAGAATCTAGCGAAGACTTCTTAATGTTAATGCTTACTTACTAAAGAAATTCTATTTTGCTTAAGAAAGTGCTGTACTAATCTACACAGACAGAGTGCCCGTTGAAAAGTCTTCACTGAATTCCGCATCGTAATGAGCAGCCAGAAGTTTCTTTTATTTACTCTTTTTGGGAAGTACTCTTGTATTTATATTGCGCACGAACTTTTTTATTCTAGAATTCTTATATTAATAGAGCGCTTCTCAGGACATCTAAGATATACCAAAAAGGGTTTTATTAATTTAATGGAGAATTCCCTTTCCTTTAGAAATTTTGACTTGGTGTTACAAAAAAAGTAAATAAGAGTTCGTCGACTTTAATAAAGTATTTGTTTCTTTTGACAGCACGGGAACTTCTAGTGACTTAGAAATGGAAGGGCTTCGAGGCTCACTCAGCCAGTTTGATTATTGGCTATTGACAATTATAAAAAACCTTCTGTAGGGCCCTTTCGATTTAGTTGAGGCGTGTATTCATTTTTTTATATAGTTTAAATTATCTAAGTTTGTAAATTTCCCTACTATTTTAAGTAGGGCTAAATTGAACTTTTGACATCTTGATTACACAAGCCCTGTTCTATCACGGATTAAAATAAAAGGGGCTCCCTTAATTTAGGAGATCCTGACTAAAATTTAACGATTCCTTAATGCAGGTTGTAGAATAACCCATAATTTTATAACAATACTAGTAAAACTCCCCTTCAATAATAGGAGACTCTCAGCAAAACTTTAGTTTGTAAGACAGGGCTGTTGTGTAATAGATTCCCCCTAAGCAGCGACTCCTCTTGTTAAATGCTAGCGAAATTGCTTGCCCTAATAAGCAGAAGTGAAGCCCTTTAAAAATCTTTGATATCGAATTTTAGGATAACTTATTTAAGACTTACAGGACTCGCGATTCCTTTCATAAGGGGTCCTTTATAGTTCTGCAATTACACGATAACGGCAGGAGGTTTATCCAGTAGCTGGAGTAGAGTAAATAGTTATGTTGTAAATGAGGATGTCCTTTTATAAATAATGTACTAATTGTTAGACAAAACTTGTAAGGATTCTACTGGGGCTTTTATCTTCCCTATTCTTTACTCCTCAAACTCGGGAAACCCTTTTGTTTTAATTGCTTTAACTTCTTCATGATTAATGGTAATTCCTTATAACCAGACACAGCTACCAATTAACTTACGGAAGTCCTAGTATTACCTCTTTTGTAGATTTTCATAATAATAAAATATGGCGGATTTTAGCTCTTAAGATATTGCCTTATTCTTGAGGGGCCTCTTAAAAAACTAAAGGTTATGGTTATTTCATTCCGTTATAATAGAGAATTCCCCGATTGTTAAAGAAAGGCTCGGAAACCCTATAAAAGAGTATACTACATAGTTAATGATAGAAACTGTGCTCAAGATATTCTTAGGAGGAGCTGGGGTACTCATATGAGACAAAGAGAACTTTTGACGTAGATCAAAAATCTTGGAATACTTAAGTTCTTACCAAGTAAAAAGTTAGCTATTATATAAGCAAAAGAATAAACTTTATTAATTTGGGGTTTTTAGAAATAATAGAGCTTTGCTTCGTTCTTTTTTGAATGAAATGTGATTTTTATTAATTACATTACCTACCTACTCTAACTGCAAGAATTTCTATATTCTGTAATCTGGGGAAACTCTCATAGCTAGCGTTCATTCTTAGTTTTGCCTTATTCGCTTGTATTAAAGAATCTCCAAAGTTTGCTTTTATTAATTAATATTAATTTATTAATTTGTCATGGCTGCTTGTTACTGAAAAAGGAGGGCTGCACTATAAAGTCCTACCTAATGCTTTTTCTAGTTTTTGTATCCTCATTAACATATAAAGTAAGCGCTTAAACTAATGACTTAAAATTCCTTGGACCCGCCCCTGAAAGGTCCTTATATCTTTTTATAGCCCTCTCTTATTCTCTTATAAAACTGCAAGCATTAATCTCGGGACTCACACCTGTCTACTTATTCTAAAAGAAAGAAACTTAATGCCTAATTTAGATTACGGGTTTTTAGTGTATATTGTAAAAACCCGGGTTTGGTTAAATATAAAAAGTTTTTTTACACCTTGAGACTCCTTTGTGACTAAGCTCTATTACCTACGGACCCCTCTTTGTGGTAACTTCTTAATGAAGAATGCAGTTTGTCTATACGGTAGCCCCTACCCCTTATCTGTACTAAGACTTTCGACTTATTCTCCGTTGGGTATAATGGGTAAAAAGGCAAATCTCTACAGTTAAAGACAAGAAAAGTAGATATTTTTAATTAAGGAAACCCTTGGGTTTCCGGGTATAGTAGCTATAATTTCGATTAATCGGGATGGGAAAGTAAATAAGATGTGCAATATTGTAGACCGGTCTCAACTAATAGTATAGAAAAAGAGCTACTAAAAAAATTCTGAAATGCAAAACTAAAAGAAGCTTTTAATTTAAAGGCAGTACTAAAAATTAAGACTTAAACCATTTATCTAAATTCACCTTTAAGGTAGTGAGTGGGTATACTTTTGCCAGTTAGAAGGGGCCCTGAAACAGACCTGCCCACTTTTAGGTAAGATGGAAAGCCATTTTATTACCGAATCACCATACGAGTTGTTAAGAATTGGAATACTTTAAATTTAAAGCTAAAAGAAGTGAAACTTCCTGGTAAAACTCAGTCGCTAATAAAAATCTAATATATATATAAAATGGTTATTCAATAAGGAATTTTTTAGATATTTTTCACTTTATTAAGGAGTCCCGTTTTTATGCCATTAGCTGCTACTTATAAAAACACGTAAGCTCGTGAATAGCTAACTAAGGAGATAAGATCTCAACTTCATTCAACAGAATTCTAGACACTTTGTTAGTTCAAAATCTTAATATCCAACCTAATGAGTTTACCCTCTGAAGTACTTTATTACTCACGCTACGTTTCTGACTTCCAGGTGAGAAAAGCCTTATTTTATAATCTAATGCTTTAGGGCTTCTATTAAATTAGACTCTTTCTATATAGAGTATCCTTAAGTTTCCCTTATATAATGTAGCTTCTTGCAAGTACCTTTATCGCGTACTTTCGCCAAAGTGCTACATTTCTCTGCATAGGGCACGGCGGAATATTAGAAGCACAAGTCTCTTGGAATGAGAACTTTCCTTTTTCTTTCAAAAAATTTTTTGGACTGCTGGAGGTACGTTCTTTACATGTTACTAGAGACTAAAATAGATTGTGAAAAGCCTTTTGAAAATCGGTGATAGAAGAATAAAACTCGTTAAAAACTTTAAATAGATAGAGAAGTTTTGTGTAATAGGGAATATAAGCATTTCTTGGTAATAGCTCGCTGATAGTAACGGGAGGGCGTAAAATAAATATTATAAAAGAAACAAGGGGTAGACTTTTATTTTAAAAACATTTGTTTTATATTACGGGATCGGGCCTAAAAAGGGTTTTTACAGAACAAAGCTTAAGAAAAAAATTTGGCTTGATAACAGCTAGATCACAAGAGTTAACTATCAAATCAAAAGGAGGCTCCAAGTCTTAACATTCAGCAAAGTTTTCTGTTCGATATTTTTAGTTGCAATTATTTTATATACACCGGGGTTTCAATGGGGCCTAACTAAAAAGCATACTTACAATTAGTGAAGAGTCCTTTATTCAGATATAAACTTAACCTATATTAATTAAAATCGAAGGTGGAATGTAGTGCCGATTTAGATTATGTATTATCTTATTACCAGGTTAGTTCTTCTTAACAGTTATATATTTTCCAAAGTCTTTCTTAGTTTCTTAACTGGGATGAACCCTATATATAGTAGAATTTAGATGACAAAAGATAAGAATCCTTAAGTGAAATGCGAGGTAATAAGAGAAAAGCAGACACATTATACATTCCTTATCCCTTTTATTTTGCTTAGACCCAAAAGTAAATTACAAAAAGAGAAGTAAAATGCATAAACTAATTTGAAAGGAGTAATCCACGTAACAAGACAAGAGGTCCTCCATAATTATAATTACCGTTTGCGTAAATCAGTAAAAATAAGTATAACAAAATGAGAGCTGAATCTTTAGTATTTCCACCAGGAGCTTCTTCAAGAACTTTGAATTTTAGAGTATTAAAATCACTTAAAAAAGGAAAAGAAATAAGAAGTAACATCCGCCAGGAGGCTCTATATTAACTTACTACTTTAATCAGATTTACATTCGGCAAATAAGAATACTTTGTGAAAGAGTTGAGTTCGAATCCTATCCGCAGTAAGTTATAGTCGAATTACCTAAGTTCTTGTACAAAAAATCTTTTTGATACTACTTTGAGTAGTTCAAATTAAAAAGTTTTTTCTACTCAGTTCAGTATGGGGCCCGTGCCTTTCATAAAAGGGTCCCAGGACTTATCCAGTAGCAAGGCCTGCTATATTATCATTATACTTGTTAGTCGAATTCTGTTTAAGATATTTTAGTTTCGGGGTTACCTCTTATTTGAAAGCCCTAAAAAATTTGCTAGAGAAATTAAGAATTCATTTCTTCTAGGTGTAGCTTTCGCGGGATTAAGTACTCACTAGCTTCAAGGGATCAAAAAGGGGTTCTAGCTGCAAAGTTTGCTTTAACGAACTTCCCTGAGTAAATCTAAGGGGGCTCTGGATATAAATAAGCAACGGAGTAGTCGTCTTTTTTCTTTGTTACTAATTTTATATAACAAAGCAAGAGAGTTATCTATAAATTCATTTTACTGTTGTTATGCCTTAAGCAAGAGTCCGCTTGTTCTGTCGGTAAAAGTTAAGGAATTATAAAACACCTAAAACTGGACGTTAAAACCCTATAAAAAGCACCTTACCGAGGTGCCTAAAAGCCTGTTAAACGAAAGAATTTCTATTAACTTTGGCATTTCCCTAATGATTTTGTTTTTCTAATCTTATACTTTATAATATAAGAATAATGTAAGATAAAATATATAAAACGTTTTTAAAATTTAAAATAAGCTTGAGTTTTCCTGTTCCTTTTTTGGCCAGGATACCTAAAGCTGTAGCGGTTTATTCTTATTGTTCTTAGTCTATCTAATCAGGGACAAAGTAAAGTAATGAGTAAACTCGTGAGATTGTTGGTATTGTTGTTCTTTTTACTATTAGTTAAGATTGTACTACCTTTTTATTTAAGGCCTATTCCCCTTGCTCTATGCGTTTTTCGTTATAGGTATTTATAGAGTGACTTTACACTATATGGATAGACAAACAATTATCTCTATTGACCTACGTGTTCTTGACTTACCTTCCTCTTTTGATTAATATACCTGCAACTTTCTTATATATAATACCCGCAGCTAGACTCTTATGAGTTCTATATGTCTTATAAAAGTATACTGGATATTTAGACTTTCTAGCTCCTTATCCAAATCCAAGACTTTTCTCAGGTAAAGTCCCCTTAAGGTTAAGGGAGCTTTGACTGGCCTGTTAAAGAGTTTTTCAATCTATTTAGTTCCCCGAATGGTATTATGGGTCCTAAGTCAAGCCCTTTGCTTAGATATAAAGCCTTTCGGTTTGATAAACTATAATGTAATGAGGAAATGCTCTGGGCTTAATAAAGAAATTCCTGAAACTGGTCTTAAGCAGGTCTAGTAAACAGAAGTATATTAACTAAAAAGGGTTTGATTTTCTCCGCAATGGAATTCTTTATCAATTTATATTAATTGGTAGCATAGAGGTCCCTTATTATAACAATGGATTTTTATTCCCTTTTTTGTTACTCTTCATCATAGCTATGCCCTTCCTTGCAGCCTAACCCTTACTTGTAGTCTTGTAGTATACTCTGTATCTTCTTATTAGTCTTATGAGACCCTTCTTAGGAGTCTTCCTAGCTGTACTTACCTCTATCATGTTATGTGTCTATTCTCGTTAGAAGTTTTTTTATTACTCTCTAAAGTCTTTATTAGTGAATAGAGATTCCAGTTTATGGGAATAGGTAGTCTTAGATAGTATATATTATAGAAATCGTCGCTTTCATTCCTCTTCCCAGGTCCGCTCAAATTTTTATAGAAACTTGTTACAAAGCAAGGTATACCGCTTCTTGTGCCACGAAATGCAGAGTCTTTTCTCGTTAACTAGATGTAGGTAGCTTCTTAAGAACGGGGAATTTCTCTTCGCTCTATGGAAAATCCATTTTATGCCTTTTTTTAGATTGCGAAACTAAACTAATACAACAAGCAAGAACCATAACAATCGTATAGCTCATAAAACGGGTACAGCTATAGCTCCTAAGAAAGGTATTTATACAACTAACTTAGGTCTCAATTTTTTATAACTAAAATATCCTAAAATTAGAGATTTATGAGCTCCTACTTAAAAGAGAGGTAAGGGTCTGTACTCTTGACTAGACAGAATAAGGAAATTCCTACAAGGAGCTCTTGGCTAGAAAAACCTTATTCCCATGTATAATTTTTGGTTGATAAATGTAATACTACACAAGTCTTTCCGGAAGTGAAAAAGGTAAAAGATCACAGCATAGGATTTTTCTAATTTGATTACGAGATTTACTAGAACTGAAAATCCGGGACTCCCTTATTTGGCTTGATAAGAATACTCAACCCGGTTAAAAAACTCAAGTGTTAGTCGGAGATTTTCTCTGGGTTATTCTTTATTTTTAACGCAGTTAGTTTTGCTTGTTAATTCTTGTTTTTCATAGTCAGTCTTTTTACTGATGCGCAGGCATCGGATACCCCTTTTTGCAGTGTTAAATGCTTTAGAAGTTTCGAGTTTTGTCATTAGTTTTGGTATTCTAAACTTCTTGTATTTAAAGTATTCTTGTGGTAAATAATTTAGTTGATATATCCGCGGTAAAAGCCGATAACCAGACAAAAGAGTTACTTATTTAATTTAAGAAAGAGATAGATTTTTCAAGAACTTAGTATTATCTTAGAGTAGTTCTAACTTTTATCCGGATTAAGAGCTTTTCATTTAATAAGGGGGTCCTCGGCAAGGGTTTTTAGCAGTTTTCAAGAATTTATGTACTATGACTATGTAAGCAGTTAGAATAACTCGAAGTACAACTAATTTGAAAGTAGGAAACTATCTTATATAAATTATATTAAAATCTTAAATTACTTTCGTGTACTCACAAATAAGGAAGGTTAAGAAAGATTCCTCTAAAAAAGTACTAAGCTTTATCACTAGAAATTGAGTTTTAAGCCCGCTTTTTTGCTTTTTAATATGCTTTAGTAACTAAACCCCTTACGGAAAAGATATTTATACTCATTTCTAAGAAAACAGCACCTCCACTCCTTTGCCAAAAAGCCCCCTTTCCTTGTTCTAACCTTGTATAAGCCTCGCTCTTAACAAAGATTTTTTATAAAAAGGCATCCCCTTAATGTTTTTAAAAAGAGTTTTGACCAGACTACCCAAGTAAGGGACAAAGAAAGGATTCCGCTGTATACTGAAACAAAGTAATAAATTAAGGGTTCCGGCTATAGACTTTATCAAGTGATGGGATTCTGGGTAGTTGGTCTTTTTCTTTATCTACCCACTTTTGTGAACAGGATATTCCCTTTGTTTTTCTAAGTTTCTACTTCTTTAGGAATGCGCTAAAGGGGAATTCAAAACAAGACCTTACCAAGACTAAGAACCCTGTTCCATTATAAAGTGCAGTTTCATTTTAATATATGTAACTTTGTGTCTTCCAGAAATTCTACCCGGATCCGCTTTGGCCTTAAAAAGAAAATATAGACAAAGGGCACTTAAAGAAGAAAACCGACTAACTCTAAAAATACGCCTTACTTAATAGGTTCATTCAATAACTTAAATCCTTTTTAAATTTCGAATTTTTTTGCTCACCGGGAAATTTGTCTTTGTAGGAGTGCCCCAAAAGAGCATACTATACTACAAGTTCCTCTTATTTGTTTTAATTTATTTCATGAGAACACAAATGCCTCTATATCTATATAAACATCATAAGAATTCTACATAACTTGTTAGATTCCTTGAGCTTAACAACTCTCTCAAGGGGCCCTTATTTACAGAACACAAGCCCCTTATTAGTATTAGGTGGGGCCCTTTTTGTTAATACAGAAATAGACCCCTGCCTAAGTAAACTATACTAAAATAACTTGGTCTACTTTTTTGTAAACACATATAGAATCCTCAGATTTTCCCCACCTCATTTTCAAACTTCTACTATTTAATTAGAAATTTTAGTAGGGCCCGTCGTCAGGATCTCGGGCAGAGCAAAAAAGCCTACCAAAAGGAAACTTAAAATTACACGAGAATTCTTATTCTATTTTCTACTATAACCAAATAAAAAGGGCCATGTAATTGAATAAGTGGTATGGAAATTTTCTAGGAAAAGCATTTACAAAAGGGATAACCAAACCCCTTTTTAACGACATCGGCCTAACCCTTGCTCGTATTTCTTTTTTGAAGCGCGGAGGTGGGGCTTTTCCTCAAACAAGTAATTTACTATATCCTAGTTAAGTACAAGCAAGTAGAACCTCTACTCAGAAGCAGCCGCTAGGAAACACAGGGGAGTAATTCATTTCTATAACTTCTTAGTACGACCCTATACTTTTCTTTATTTTATATAGTTATTCAAGAGTTCGGGTTAAGCAAGAACTTTTTCATCTACCCTTGTACTCCATTATACTCTTGTGTACGTGAGATTTATCTATATGCCATGTTCCCTGTATACAGTCTAAAGAAATTTTTTACACCCTGCCTCTCATTCTGAATTAAGTTAGTGGCTTGTTATTCGGGATAGGCGGATACTTTGGAACAAAGATTTTCAACTTGTTAACCTCTAAAAAAAAAAACTTTGATTTTTATTGTTTTATGCCATTCAAATTCAAAATTTTTAGAAGTGTTTCCAGATAAATCTTCAGTAGGTAAATCCTCCTGGTTTTGCAGGTCTCCCAAGGTTATAATAAAGAGGTAAATAATAACGCTTTTCTTTACGTACTATATCAGTAAGTTCTTTCTCTTTTAATCAGGGTAACTTGTCCAAACCTTGAATATCCTCGTTATATATTACTCTAGAAAAAGGACTCTTAGTAAATAAAGCTTGACGCTTATAACATATTTGAACACCCTTTCGAAAGGGGGATCTACCAGATATATAGCCATGTATTCAATTTCACTACGGAGTCCTTATAGTTTTTGTGTAGTACAGTACCAAGAACCTCTTACTTAAAATTAGTGATACAGATAAAAAACCAAAGCTACGCAACTTATTAGACCTAGAAACCTTGCCATGCATACTTATGCAAGATCCTTTTTTTTTAGTTTCAACTTAAAGGCAGGCTCCAGTTAACCAATGGATAAGGTTTTCTATAAAAAGAAAAAGGGTTGCGGGAGTGGTTTAGGAAAAGAAAATCTCAGATACTTACAAAAAATACAAAAGCTTATGAGGCAGAACATTTTCTTGCTAAAAAAACACTTAATTCCCAAAGCTTAGAAAATTCCAAGCCGCTATTTAGCTGCTCAATACTTAGTATAAAGAAAGATAGGGCTTTATTACAATTTTTGTATCCTACGCCCGAGGTCTTCCAAATTATAGGGTGGCGTAAAAACCGCAAAAGTCTAGTTATGTTATATCCAGTCAAAAAGTTCTCTTCTGTGCCTTGAATGTCCTGCTTTATGTTAAGAGAGGATAATTGTGTATAAAAAAAGAAAGATTGGTTAAGATCTTCTATTCTTCTTTTTTTGTCCTCTGTTTCCTTTTATACTATGAGATAGCTCTATCTATAAGCGGTGTAGGTATACTCTCATCATATCATAAATATCTTTTTAAAATGGGTAGTCTCCTAAAGGGATTAAAACTCCAGGGCTTTGTGAAGTCTGAACTAAAAAATCCACTAATAACTGGGGTACTCCCCACTTCCTCTAAACATTGGCTTTCCTAAGGTTCTTTGCTTTTAAATAGACTTGGAAAAACGACTCTGCCCTTTCCACGGATGCCCCAAATGGAATTTGCATGGTTTGCGCTTTTTACTTTTATTAATTCATTAAACCTGGATGAAAACTTGGCTTACAAATTCACCTAACTAGGAATTTCCTGCCTGTTCTTAATTGCCTGCTTATCGAAGTTTTTGTTTTTAGAATCCAGCGGATAGCGCTAACTGAGTAAGTATCTTTAACTATGAAGTGCTTTATGGAGTCTATTTTCTTTCTATCTTACTCTCTAAATTCTAATATTGTGACCTAGTGTGTATAAATAGAAAGGCTATGCTCCGTTCAATTTAGGGCTTCCGCGATACGACAAGGATACAAATTCTTCGGCAGTGTTATACATTTAAGCCTATTATGATTCTCAGACAATCGCGCTATAACTTTTTTAATTTTAAACCAAGTATTTTCTAGTTTAGTTAACTTGACTCACCTTTAAACTTTTAGTTATTAGAGCACTAACCCCTGCTTTATTAATATCAAGTACTGAGGAGTCTTTCTAAACTACAAATGACTCTATATTTCTTTTAATAAAAGGCGTAAGTAGCTTTATACAGAATTTTTTCGAATCAAAGTTTTTAACCTATGTATTTGCAGAAAGAGCCCTGGGTTTGCTCATATCCGGGTATACCTTTAGTTCTTAAATGGGTTTACTATAAGCTATAAAACCTTCCTATATATTGCAGCGGATATCCAGTGGAAAACTACTAAAGCATTCCTATCCATATAAAGATTTCATTTAGAACTAAGAGAAATATTTGTAATATATCCATAACAGGGGCTTACAGGCTACAAAAACAAAGTGCGCTAAATTTCTCTACCCTTGATGCTTAAAAACTGGCTACTAAGTTATATAAAAAGAAGCATGAGTGCTACCTTACAAGGATACCGCTAAGTGGATCCTCTTGCAAACTTGTTTGTAAGTCTATCTTAATTAAATTAAATACTGCGCATGCTGCCAAAGAATTTCGGCCAAAGGCTTTTTATACTTTAACGTTTAGAGGTTTCCTATCAGAATCCAGAAATAGAAAACAAGGAATTCCCAATAACTTTAAACTTTAAGACTGTAAAGGACAGTCCCTCTAGGGGTTTGTAGACAGGATTAAAGTCTTGCACATTTGTAGTAGCCAGTTCCTGCGGTTTGTAAGAAAGTAAGCAATTCACAAGGATAGCCCAGATCTTATAGTCTCGTAAGGATCCTTCTAACTAAAACAAAATTTCTAGAAATATAGCATATATGCAAGGGTTTTCTAATTTACTAGGGTCTACTAATGAAAGAATTTAACTCTTAAGGGACAAGCCTCTTTTATACTAATATAAAATTTTAGTTGAAGGCGTATTACTAAGGTTCCCTTGAATCAAGATACATCGCGAATTCCTTCTTTTATGAGTTTTTATGAGTGCAGTAGTAACCCCCGCTCTTTATTTTAGGACAGCCCAAATCCCGAATCTCGTCATTCAAAAAACAACAGTAATTTTAAAGTAAAGGCTTCACAAGGTTTTTCTGGAGGAAGGAGTCTCGCCTATTGGTTTTAAAAAGAATTCTCGTTTTAGACAACTAAGAAACTTGCGCAATTACAAGAATAAGAAAAAGGGGATTCGTTACAGACGGTTTTTAGAGGCGGCAAGGGAGGAAGTTAAATCTAATTTATAAAGCATTATATTTTAACGTACAGTAGTAATAACCTCGCCCCTTTTTTGTTGTCCCTTATATTAGGAAATTTGCTTAGTTCAAATAATTTTAATTACTCTAAACGGAAATGCGTCACATCTTAATCCTTATTAGTAGTATAATTGCTTAATTAAAGGGAGAGCTTGGCCCAGAACATAGACCCTAAAAACGACTAAACTTTCCTAAGTAAGCCTATTTACTGAATAATTTAGAAATCCCTCACGGAGCACCTAAAGCCTTTTATACTTGATCTACAAAAGTCCCCTAAATAAGATATAACATAAAACATATTGAGTACCCTTTTCCGAAAAAGCAAGGATTTCGTGCAGAAGTCTATTCATTTTCAGTAATATAATAATAAAGAGCTCTACGTAATGCCAATACAAGTAAAACAAGTAAAGATTTCAAAATAGATGCAGTAACCTTGCTAGTATTTGATTTCCGCAATTCCTCTGAAGTGGAAAACTTAACAACCTTCCCGGGGACTCCTGTGCGAGCTCTTAGAGTAGGTAAGGGCCGCTCTTTTTTGGTAAGGTATTCCGTGTTACTGATTACTAAAGGAATTCTTCAAGGGTGTTTATCCCGGTGGAATCTTAAGGGGTAGTATAAATTATATAATTTGAAATTGAATTGAAAAAGTAGCGCTTGGGTTGACTTGGCCGCCAGAAAACCTGCTTTTTATGATAACGTTTCCGGTAGTAGATGAGAAACATGACGCAACACCCATTAATTAAGGAGCAAACTCCTTCGGGGGTCTAAAAAGCGAGGAGCTTCATTTCAAAGCTTAACCTTTAGAGACTCTTTATTAAATTAAGGTTTCACTTTTCTAGGCTGCTATCTCTCTTATATACCCCTTTCTAAAATTACAAAACACTTCTCACGACAATTTAGTAGCACATACGCATAAAACTTTCTACAATAATAGCGCTTAGTATTTAGTATGTAATACCTTTCAAAAAGAATCCCTAATGTAAGGGCTCCTAAGCTGTGTATAAATCTGAAAATTGACTTGTTTTGTAGGTGATATTGCAAATGTAACTGATTAATGAAGAGTACCTTAAAAAAAGCCAAACAAGCTATGAGGTTAAGGGCAGCTTCGCTAGTACCACAAAATATCACTAAAACCCTAAAATAAGTAAAAAAGTTATATCATGAAAAGAAATTCTTTAAGGGGGGGCTTTACTTATGATCCCATAGACTCACTTTTCTAATATAGAAATTGCTTGACTAAGGATTTAGTGGGATATTCGTTTGTTAACTTACGACTCCATCACAGTTCTTTTTAATACACAAGACATAAGAGTATTCCGTTACACAATTTAAATAAAGCTTATCTATCTCGGACAGAGTCTTTTTTTATTCTATGAGTTTTGCTGCTTGTCAAACCAACAATATAAATAATAACTTTAATAAGCTATGACAGTAAGAAACTAATACAGTAAGAGACAATAAGTACAATAAGACAAGGGAACTATAACAAGCATAACAAGAAGAGTCAAATCTCTATAGTCCTCCTTTCCTCCTTCTTTCTCTTACTACTAATAAGAAACAAGTAAGTCAAAAGAAGCCTGTGACTCTAAGAAATTCTTAGTTACTTCCGGAATCCTGCAGGTATCTTTAGGAGTTTTTTTATAAAAAATGGAGCAAAAGTCAAGAACTAGAAAATCTTTAAGTTAAGTCCCGAGTGCCCTATAGACAGGGAAGATTTTTAACTGAAAAAGACCCCTCTAAGGAGACCTACCGCAGCTTTTTTCTTCCTAAACTTATGAATTAGACTTTTACCTTTAGAGGGAAGGGTACGCCTCTATCTTTCTAGTAGAAATTCTTATCTCTTTATTCAAAGCAAAATTTAGAATGAATATATAGTATTCCTTCCTTTAAACTAAAAAAGGGGCACTTAATACAAAGTTACACTTCTTCTTAGAACAGCGCAATATGTTTCCTCGAAAGGGATCCCCCTCACTTTCTTTTTAATAGAAGGGCCCTAATTCTCATTTTCTCGGGTTTTCTTTAGAAGTTGTTGCTGTGGCTCTGTGGTTAAAGCGTGTAAGGGTACTTTATATTTATATTATATAAATGTCTTTATTCTTTCGCTGGGAGCTTAGGGCTGTATGTATAGGAATTTCTTTAGGTATAGTTAAGGGATAATAGACAGCAAAGAAATGGATAAGTTACAAGGCTTTCTTATAAGATCCTTTGATTTTGTAAAAATGAAAGCGGGGTTGAGTTAGTATCTTTTAAAGCTCTGCCATTTTATTCTATTTATTCTTTTTGCAAGGGGTACTCCTTATCATGCGGAAATGTCGTCGACGAGCGATTTTTTGTAGGCTTAGGTTTTATGCCAAGGAAAAGGAACACCTGCACTTGCTTTTTCATAGAACCCGATTGCCTTGTAAATTCTATCTCAACCGCAGCAAAGCTTAAACTTTGAAGCAAAAATACAAATTACGAGATATCCCTTGCTTGATAAAAGTTAGCAGATATTGGTTTTTTCATTACCTGTGTCCTGGTATACTGGATTTAAGAAGAAAAAATCTTTCTCAAATTTTAAGCACTTTAATTATACAAAGTAAGTAAGGCAACCTGCACTCGATTGGAGAGGCTTTTTTGCCAATTAGGACTGCGCAAATCAAGAGCTCCTTCCAAGATCAGGCCAGCTCCATCAGTTGTTTCTTATAAGGGTCCCCTTGAAAAAATTCCTTTTTAGAAGACCTATCCTTAGCTTTTACAGTAACCCTCTAGGGATTTCCCCGAAGTTTCTTTTATATGCTATATGCTAGATATTTTTTTGTTATATAGAAAAGATTCTCGTCTGCAGCGACTAGAAAAATATAAGATTAAAAAAGATACAGAATAGAGTCCCAGGCCCCTTTTCTTTTGCAAGGATCCTACTAAGTTACAGCTCGAACTTATAACCCAAAAGCAACTACTCATAATTATGAAAAATACCTTAACCGAGAATACTTTATTTCGATACTGCAAGTTACGCGCCTATGCTCGCTTATTAGTAATATACTTTTTTAATTGCTTAGTCTTAAAATTTCTAGGGCTAGGGGATAAATTAGAGGGAAATCGTCAAGCCTTATTCGTTTCCGAGATTTTAGGATCTCACTTTTGATAGCTATGAGGAATTTCATTTGTATTAGTATGCGGTAACTTCTGAGGTTTTCTACCACATTTCTTAATTTCAGGGAACCCATAACTTTTTGTTAAATGTATGTCATTGATCATCTACTACCACTCTGCTCGTAGAAACCCTTAAAGGTCCCGGCTCAAATAATAAAGGGGATCCTATGCTGGACATATATTTGCAACCCTACTAAGGGTCTTTTCCGAACTCGGCAATTCCAAGCATTTTTTCGTATTCGACAGTCTGGGTTTTTGTAGGCTTAAACCCAGGTACCTACGTAATTGTGTAAAGAAAATAATTATACTCCTAAAAAAGAAAAACTATAAAAATTGAAAACTTTTAAAGGGCACTTAGTTTGTATAAGGCTACCTTATTTATGACACTTTCTCCGTCGTATAACTTTTCCTTAGACTCTTTCAAATTTTACTGATAAACAAAGAATCTTAACCCAAGCCTTTTATCTGAAGAGTGGCTGCTTTATATACTTGTAGAGAGGTGCTCCTGCCCTTACCATAGAACCTTTTTTGGATTAACTGATTGGTGTACCTGTAGAATAATTTATATAAGGGACAGGTATCCGGAGTTGTGTTAAGCTTTCCTATTAAGCGATTCCATAAATTTTTCACTCTATTTAATTAAACTAAATCCCAGAAGGAGACTTTGACAATAAATATATAAATTCCGATGTGCAAAGGTTTTTGGCATTAAAGCTTTCACTACAAAAAAGAGACTCAATTATGGACGTTGGGTAGAAAGTAGGACTTTTGTGAACTTTGTATACATAATGAAGACTGCAGATTTATAAGAGAAGGTTCTCAATTTAAGTGAATCCGGCAGTTATTAGAAAAAGAATTCCTTTTCACATAGTTATAGGATCTCCAGGAACTTTAGTTGTATGTATTCCCGTAAACCAAAACTTCCCTATATTATATAGCTAGAATTTCCCAATCAATTTCAAGGATATACCTTAATAAATAAAAATTCCTTGGGTTTAGTTACCTATTTGCGGGGATTTTGGCTATTAGAGATTTTTTGTTTCAATTACTTTTTGACATAAAAAAGCTAAATTCCATGACTAGGAAATTTATCTTAAGTTTGCCAAGGTTTGTCATGTATTTCAACTAAAAGAATAGTGCGCGCTTAAAAATCCCGAGGAAATTCTAAAATAACTAAAGTGCATCCCTATACAAGTCTTTTAAAGGGAGACCCCCTTAAGGAAGCCTAACAGATGCGCAATAACAGAAGTGGTAAGTCCTAAATTGAAATTATTAAAAAGAAGCTTTGTAGTAGGCTTTTATCCTTTTTTTTTTTTAAGTTACCTGACTTAGTGTAGAAAAACTTTTGAAATTTTGAAATATAGTGAGGACTCCCATATACTAAGTATTTAACACGTCTAAGAAAAATTTGTATTCAACTAAATTGATAAACTCCTTTTGCTGCTTTCCACTATCCATGACTTTACTTAAGCAGAGCATCATATGCAGTATAAAAGGAGCTCCTGTACTAAATTGACAGCTTAAGGGCAGCTCTAAAGGAGGTAATTCCCAGTTGCTAAGCCCTTTCACTTGACTAATTAATCTTTCTGCTTATATTCCCGAGGGCTCTTTATTAGTTAATAGGTATATAGGGTAATAGTTCTAGATAGTACAGGAGTTATAGAGAGTGTAGAAAATAGGTAATAAGTGTATAGTAGCTTCTTCTAATAAAGTTGGCTTTATATATGGATGAATAACTCTACTTTAAATGATAAATGAAAGAACAGGAATAAGAATACCTTTTCAGTTACTAAGATTTTACCAGACTCGCTCTAAATTTATTCGTAAATCTCCTCTAGGAAGTGGTCAATCCTTTATCGGGAATCCGCCTCTTACTTAAAATAGCTCCACGTTTTCACATTATGACCTACCTCTGTATCAAGATATCAAATATGGGTGTTTTCTTTAATTACGTTACCTATTCCCACAAGACTTCTTATCTAACTTTTCTCTAGCTTTCCTAGCTGCTATACTAAATAAGAGCTTCTTAATATATAACTATTAGATAGAATGTCAGCCTTTTCCTAAAAACCTACTGTGCCTTTAAGGTTTGCCCTGCAAAGGCGTGGTGCTCGAGTCTATTTATAATCCAAGGCATACACTAATAAATAAAAAAGCTTCTGATGAGCTAAACTCGTGTATCAAAAAATCTTAAATGCTTGGCCTCCTCATAGAAAAGAATTGCGAGGTGAAATACCCGTGAGTCTTTTACTTGATGTTGATAAGGGGATTCATAGTACGGGCCAGATAGATTTTTTATAGAAGCTTCTCTTTTCTTTATTTAGGAACTAGATTCTATAAGAAGGGAACTCCTACCAAAAGAGCTTCTCTCAACCTAAACATATTGTAGTTGTTTGAGTTGCTTAAGCTTTGTTCCTATTTAGATCTGCAGCTGAAGAAAGAGCAGAACAAGAACTTTGTTAATTTCTTTGTCTTGACTAATTAGAAGTTCTTACTAAGAATCCCTGGAGTGCCTATTCCTTAAGACTTTAGTAAGATCTTCCTTTTTTATCAGTTCTCGTTGTTAGGGCTTTCTAGGCTTCTCCCTGGCTTTCTGGTAGTACTCACCTTTTGGCTTTATTAACCCTACTTCTTTGTTACTCCTCAGAATATCTCTACCCACGCCCTCTATCAGTATCCTAGGAACTAGACCTTTCCTATTAAAAGTTAGACTCTGTACTGGATCTTACTCTCTTCTGTATCTTCATACCGGGAATACCTGCCTCTTATTTATAACCTATACTTTTCAGAGCTATACCTTCCCTACGAGCCTTTTTTTAGAGCTCCTTAGCTGCTTTAACCTTCTCTGATTAGAGACCCCACCAAAGCAAGCCCTTCCTATTTTCTTTTCTTGATTTATTAGGAATTCCTTTCTAGATTAGTAGCTACAAAAGACTTGAGGAACAGGATTATATATGAGGTCAACCGATTAAAGCGCATATCTTTCTTTCTACCTGGAATACTCTTACTTTTTTGAGCTAGTGATTACTCGAAACTACAGAACCAAATCTTTATAATATTTAGTAAATCTCTTTTATACACTTTTACTAATGTTATTGGGGCAGGGGTCAAATAAACATACCCTTTAATATATCCTCCAAAACGGGAGCTCCCTTCTTGACAAGCACCCGTTTAAATAGAAAGAGATAATAATCGAGTTACCCCTTAGAATACCTTAATAAGGTTTTAGTTCATAGGACATATCTCCAGAAAAACAATTACAATTCAACAAGGGTTTCACCTGTCACGGACTCTAGGCGGTTTTCTTAAAAGCTTTGAGAAGGGAAACTTAATTTACGAATACTGTAAATCCTTAAAATTGACGGGTATTTATAATTTCAATTTAGGAGCTTAAAATCTTATTATATATATACCGAGAAATATTCAATTCTACATACGGGCGCCTCCCCGTTTAGGCTTTTATTCTGTACTTTAGTAAGTAGTGGTTTTTAAGGATTCAAATTCTTTTGGGCCCTATTATTATATAAAAACTCGAGCTAGCGTTTACTTTGTAAAAAGCGGAGTCCCGGGGCAAAAAGTTAAGTATGTTACGAGTTTCGAGATTACGCTTTTGGATAACCCGATCAGGAAATTACCTTTTATTAGTTCCCCGATTGAACAAGTTGAATATTATAAGAAGAAATTTAGGAATTTTTTTTTACTTACTGATGGTAGGAGCTGCCTCTTCTTTTTTGAGAATGCTTTATTCTTCTTACATACAAGTAAAGGGGAATGCTTAACAACTAGTAAACTCATTAATAACAAGAACAAGGAAAACTCACTACCTTAATATTAAGAAACTCAGGAACAAAGGAACACAAAAGCCTTACTGTAAACAATCTCTTAAGGAAATTCTTTCGTTTCTTGCACGTTTAGCTGCCTCGAAAGGTCTGGTTCAAGGCTTTATAGTTCATTTTTACTCGTTTTAGAATCCCTGTTTTATGAAACTTAAGATCCAGAAGTAGAAACAGAAAGGCAATCTAACCTTTCATTCCTAAAATTCCTTTTTCTAAACCGGAACTTTGAATTTGAAATGGAATTCCTCCTACTATTTCTGGATTCCCCTTTTTGATTTAACAAAGGAAAAAGCAGAGAAACCCCCTTAATTACATTACCTTTCTTTCTAAAAGACTATAAAAGAACCCCGTCTAGTAAACTAAAAGCACAGGAAATTTGTACCCATACCTTTCTTATTCCTGCTTTTTCCAGAGCTATACCTAAACTTATCTTCGATACCTGTAACCTGCGTACTCTTCATTTTAATACCCACCAATTTAAGCTTTAGTTTATTCCCTAAATAACCTTTTCCGGAGTGCACAGAATACAGGAATACAAGGACTATAATCCCATAAAATTTCTTACTGACTTCTTTGTTACTCTTATTTTTTTAAGGGTTTGCTAAGGATAGAGCCTAAAAAAGGATACTTAAAAGTCCAAAACCTTAGGCACAGTACTCTTTTATAAATAGTTTTAAGGAACGCGGCACATAAGGTTACTTAGACTTTGGAGGTTGGGAGAAGCACTTAATTACGAGAAAGTTACGGAACTTAATAAATAGACTTCAGGAATCTATTGGTTTCAAAAAACCCTTTTAAACCCTAACGGGAGTCGAACATACTCTATGCTTTTTAAGGACATACCTCTCTTACAGTCTAGTATCAATAAATAACGTATATATATAGTACGGGACTTTAAAGCACTAATTAGATGGGGAAAAGTAGAAGTGGGTGAGGGAGAAGACTAAAACAGTCATTTTTATTGCATGCAAGGGTTCAACTTAACTAAAAGAAATTTTATTAAAAAAAGGATAAACAACGAGTAGGATACCCCGTAATTTCTTTAACAAAAAAGGCATTCAGAGTTTTTATCTTTTTCTAGTAAGCACTCCCCCTTTTTTTCGAATCCTTGTTACTCATAATACTTGTCTTTATATTATATTAATTAATAATAATTAGAACCCTTTACCTTGGGTAAATATACTTGTCTGCCAGAAAAGTTTAATACAGCACAATTTCTTAAGTAAGTAATGCGTTATACTATACACCATACTTTTTTGAAAGGCTTTATCCTATTGATTTACCTCGTTTGTGTTATCCTGAGATTTTATCTTAAATCTAGTATGTACTTTGTTCCAATTCAGTTACGTTTAATAGAGTAAAAACCACTTGGACTTTCCTAGGATTCCCCGGCCCCAATTGAGTAAACGATAAGATTCTTTACAAAAGAGCCTGTACTATTGTTAAAGCTACGAGAGCTCCTATTTATATTTAATAGCTAAAATGCCGCAATCTTAGGAGTTAGCTAATATAAAATATAGTGAAACTCCAGAGAGCCCTTTACAAGAATTTAGAAACTCTAAATCAACAGGGACCTTATAATAAACTAAAGGTAATTCTGGGTACATTTACAAAGACTGAAGAAAAGTTGACGGGAATTAATAAAAAACCCTAAAGGCCTCCTTATTTATAATAAAATAAGAGACAAGACCAGTCATAAACCTTCCCTTCCTACATACTATCTACCTATAACTAACTCCAATACAATATTATCTTTTAATGCTTACCCCTCTATATACCAATAAACAACTAACAAGATAAATCTTGCCTTAACAAAAAAAGAACTGCTATAACTATTATAAACTAAACTCTATTTCATAACTATCTAATAATATAAGGTATAATAAGTACTAATATATATATACTAATGGATAATATACTACTTCCTAACAAGAAGAGGAATAGCCTAGCTACAGCAGGTACAATAGCTCCTACTTAGAAGAAAACAGATATTATCCTTAAGAGTATGGGTCTAGCTAAGAAGAAATGTATGTAGAGAAGTTAAGAAGAGGAAGAAAACATGTAAGTCATAAGAGATTTTGTGCCCTAATGGAAGTAACAGGCATCGAAACCGGGTATACCTTGTGTTAATTAGATTTGTACTTTATATAGCATAACAGCAACCAGTAGATTCTCTTTTTTATTGCTCCAGTTCCCCTTCCAAGGCCCACTTCTTAGAGTTGCGCATTCATCTCAAGAATTTTTTGGCAAGAGTTTAACCCATATATTAATATTAAAAGTGGGTTCTATCACAAATTAGGAACAGGGTTCCGGTCAATACGTGAAGAAACATTAGAAGTTCGAGAAAAGTATAACTCATCATTGTGTGCTTAGTCAGTAAACTACTAGGGTATAATACTATACTATTATAAATGAAAGATAGTGTAAAACTGCATTAGAAAAAGTGGAACCCTTATGCTTAGAAAAGTTTTATCCTATTAACTGTCCTTTGTGTTACGAATGCAAGCGCAACTCTTAGAGAAAGAACTTACTCACCTCGTTTTTAGAACCTTTTAGTAAAAAGGATTTATAAGAGAATTTCAATACAGTGCTTGTACCCTACTTATTTACCAGTGTAGCAAAGTATAGAGAAAGCCCGTGAAGTTAGAACTTTATGCTATACTAGGATTTCAATTCCTTTCACACCACCCCCTTGTACTTCTCGTTTATCTTTTTCCTTTTTAAATTAGAAACCTTTTTTTAAGCATACACTCTTATCGTTTCTGGACACTTGGATGCGCCTTGACTTTAGTTAGGATAGGGTGTGTAAAGGGCCTCCATTTTACCAAGCATAGCACTTAAATATATCAAAGAAATATAAGAAAACGTTAGTTAATAAAATTGGCAGGGGTCTTAGAGAATCCGTGAGCCAGCTTAACGAAAATTTTACGGGGCACCCTCTTATATGGAGTCCCGTTTATTACACGGCAAAAGTTCTCGCCCGATTTTAATTAAAATAGGGTATACAAATTCCCTTTTTCTTTTTAGTCGTCTGGGATATTACTATTTTATTCCTTTTTGTTTTAGTTTTCTGGACTCTGCAAAATCCTACTTAAGCGAGCCCTAAATGTATTCTATAAAAATGACTTTTTAACCCCTTACCCTTACGTCCAGTTCTAAATTTCATTAGAATCTTAGTAAAAAGCAATTGAGGAGCAAGGTATACCTATGTGATGCACCTTGGGATTTTGAGTTTCAGAGGCTTTACTTTAATAGTTTAAGCAATAAAAGCGCACCTTTTTATTCACATCCCATGAATTTCTGTTGATTGAGGCTTCCAGAATACGATAAGTTACGGAGGAGGGTACTTCGCTAAACACTAAAAGAGCTTATGTAGTCAAGTTCAAGATAATAAGGAATTCTAAGCAAGCAGAATACTTTAGGCTTTTGTTGTTCGGAGCCTTTGAAAGCAAAAAAAGGGATGGGGTGTTATATTTAAGTTTAGGATTTTTGGACTCCGTTCTTATTAAGATAAGGGAGCTTTTTTAGCACTTAGCAAAGCTTATCTTTTATTTCTAAAAAGTAGCCCCTGTTGTAAATAGAGGAGTCTATGGAAGTTGAAGCACTTTTTGTTACCCTACTAAAATTCTTTCAGTAAGGGTAGAAACCTAAAGCAGGAACCCCTTATAATTTAATAATTAAGATATTTTATTCTGAGAAGCTGGTTTGTTAACTCTCCTTTGGATTGTTGCTATTTCGTATTGCATAAAGAAACTCTTGGTGAATAACCCAAGCACTTAAGTAAAATATATATACTGCTCTGTTCTATGATATAAGGTTGATTTAGCCTTTTTAAGCCTCTCTTATAGTACTACAAAAAAGATTAAAATCCGCTTATTTGAGAATAAGGATGTTCTGTCTAATGCTTAAAACTACTTTAAGTTTCCAATTTTAAAGTGCGGTACCCCGCGGGTAGAATACTGCACTGATAATAAACTAAATCTAATCGCAATATGTCTTACTAAGCCGTTATATATCTAAAAAAAAGTGAAAGGGATGGGTATAATAATTATTAGTGGAGATTCCTTGTTTGTTGTAGTTACATGTAAATAGCCAAGTAGCCTGAAAATATCCTTCGGGAATCTAGTTTAATTTAAAAAAGGTACGCGGTCGTAGGTATCCTTACAGTTTTGGGCCAGTAAAGGCAGTAATTAACTAAAAAATTATGGGTACGTGTTTAATAAGGAGTCTAAAGACAAAAAAGCGCCTCATAAATAAAGTCAAAATGAAACCAAATGAGAGCTCTTACTATAGAACATTAAAATTCTCTAACTTGAGTGGGTTTACAAGGTCTTAATACTGCGGATAAAGCTCAACTTCCTTTGAACTTCTAAATTCCAAACTAGGCTACTAATAGATATTCTATACCGAACCGAGAAGCAGTACAAAACTTCCAACCTAGATCTTAAAGTTTAGAATTGCTTTGGCTAGAATATAGACACAGGCACTCTTTTAGGATAGAGAATTTCTACTTTTTTATCTTTATTTTCCGCGAGATTCTAGTATAATCTAAAGGGAAGTGCCTGATATACATCAAAGATTTTAGATTAGGGACTTCTATAAAACAGGTATAATAAAGTCCAATAAAAAAGATAAAGGAGCTACTTATTCTTAGACGTTTTAACCTATCCCTTTAAAATCTTTAACCAAAGTACAGAATACTTAAGTTCTAATCACTTCTTTTGACTTACTCAACTAACCTTAAAAAGGGTCCCCTTTTTTCTTGCTAACACCTCTTTCTAGTTTTAGAGTTACTAGGATTCTTAAGAGCCAAGGTCCAATCATATACATAGCAAAGCCTTTATCCAGTTCTACTTTCGGTAAGTTACTTAGTGCAATTCAGCAGTCTAATATCAGCAAGCGAGCTTTCTTGCCTTTGTCTTTTGCTCTTATGTTCCTTGTCAAATGAAGAAAGAGTTCAACAGGAGAACTGGTAGAAGCCTATAAAAGGTGTAGTGAAATTTTTCGTGAAAGAGAAGGCTCATAGTACTTTTTCTCATTTAAGTTAGAAGTTATAAAGGAGTCTAGGTCCGTGAATTCTGGGTTGGTTATAAGGAATTGTCTTGTTCTCGCCTCGACTCCGCGTTTGACAAGTCTGTATCGTAGTGGGGCAGATAAGAGCCCAAAAAGTTCAAATTCTTCCAGTTCCTTAAATTCAAGTTACAGAGTCGTTCTTGGTGCATTCCAAATTAATAGGTCCTAGAATCTTTTAGAAAAGTTAATATATTAAATGCATAGATAAGTTCTCATAGATGTTTTTCTTCTCTGATTCAGTATAGAGACTACTAAACAGGGGATAGGATTCCTTTTTTAAGGGGTGTTTTCTAGTTCCAGGCCTAAAAATGGGGCTTACATAATAAATAGGATCCTGTTACTATAATTATTAGTAATAAATAAAGTGGAAAAATTTTTAAGGGATTTTTATTGCTCAATCTTATCTTATTATGCTTGTTTTATAGTATCCAGGTATAAATATATGGGAGGGGTGCCTGTCTACTGGTTATTTTGTCCCCTTTGTCTCGTTGACGAAGTACCTAGTAAATAAAGTAAAAAGATAAGCCTGCCAGGGAAGCTTTAGCAAAGTACATAAGCCAAAATTATGGAATATTGAATAGAAAAATGTTTTTTTAAGAAAGAAAATAGTAAACAGGGTTCTCTAGTGAGTTTGAATTTCAATTGGTCATTTCACTCAGGCTGGAACTCCTTAGTTACAAATTCATTTCTTCCCTTTTCTATTTTACTTAGCTCTTTTCCCTTGGTTAACAGCTGGGTCAAGGCATAAGGTAAGGAAGTCTACTAAAAAGTGTAGCTTCTTATTTATAGGCTAGAGGCTAAGTGAGATTGAAACTCAATTTGTAAGTTCCTAAAAGTTTTTCTGAAAACACAAAGAAATAGCTTATATAGAATAAAGTTCAAATCAACTTTTAATAAGAAATTTTTGTTGGTAGGTAGTTTAGAGTATTATTATGGTATTGAAAAGTTACAGCATTAGTTTAGGGTATGCGCACAGGTTATAATCGAGCTATCTTCTTTCTTTGGTAGAGCGCGAGTCCTTTCCTTTTTAGATTCGGTGTCATTGGTTATAATCGCGTTTACCTCTCTTCTTTGTATTAGTTACTTTAGCTAGATATGGAATAGAAAGAGAGAGTAATGGATATATACTAGTGTCTTCTTGTAAGGTTCCTTTTGTTCCCTGCTCTACTATAGAGGAGAGAGCCTTGAGAGGGTTCTAAGAATTAAAGCGGAGTTTCAAAAAAGAAATGGTTTTACAAGAGAAAGGACTTTCCAGGCAGAAGCCAGGGAGCCCTTTTCTTATCAGGAAGGTTAACTAGTAAGCATTCTTTTAGTATTCCTAAAAATCAAACTTCAGTGCTTTTTTAAGACGACTTTTTGTTTAATAACAGAAGAGAGAAAGATTCTAATTCTTTTGATTTGATAAGAGCAATCCCTTATTTTTTAGAGGACTTGACTTGTAGAGTAGCAGTATAACAAGCAAGGAATCCCGTGTACCCATAACCTTCGGTTCTCCTTTTTAGTCAACCTAGTAAGAGCCAACCCCACAGGTACTGGAGTAAGAATGAGTTTCCAGTAAATATAGAAAGGCCAGTTAACGAACTAAGCGGAGCTATTTAAAGTTTAAAGGAATTCCTCTTTCCGCGGGTCTAATTAGGCAATCTCAGTTTGAAGGATATATGTAAGTAAAGTTCCTGTTTAGAAAAATTTTTGGGGTAATTATAATGTCCTATTGTTTCAACTTAGATAAAAAAAGGGGTATCTGCTTTAGGAAACCTAGGAAATAGCAGGTTAAGTAACTCTAAGTACAAAGGACAGTGTAATAAAGTCTCCCAGGAATAGTGAAAGTTTCTAGTAAGTCTTCTTTCTTCTTTCTATCTAGCCCAGATTTAACTTAACGGGGTATCTAAATGAATGATAAAGGCAAGAATTTTTCGGCTTTGTTTGCTTAAATATGGGATTCCCTTAGTTAGGCAGAGTTCTAGAATGAATATTATGGGGTTCCGTTACTGAATATACTAAGAAGATGGGTAAGATGAAAGCTATAGAGAATTCTTGCTTGTCTTTCTTTGTTGTTTTGTTTCCAGTTCTCTAACGTTTAAAAAGGAAGATGTTTTCCTGTTTTAGGTTAGGTTCTCAGGGTTTTCAATTAATAAAAGGAAAAGGAAGTAGTCTGGATCTTGTTTATGTGGTACTCATTTTGTACAAGTTTTGTAAGCCCCCTTTAAATAGAAGTCTCTATACATTAGATATTTATTGAATTGAGTATCCCTTAAAATTTTAACTTGTTGTGCACGCTTTTAAGCAGTTTCCTAAAGAATAGATAGGAATTAGTCCTTAGTGCCTTAAGTCTTACAGTCTCTGGAAATCTAAGTATAAGATAGAAAAGGCTCCCAGCGAAAAAATACAACAGCGATATGCCTAGCAATCTCTGAATCAAGAAGTCTGTTAAATCTTTAGGGTCGTACTTGAGAGTTCTATGTATTTCCTAGTGCTTTCTAGGTTAGATGTATGGCTTCTTCTTGATGAGAGGCATATTTCCACCTGTCCTAGTTATTAGAGTTTTTAATTTATAAAGGAGAGTTCCTTATAGGAGAGCAAGGCGGGTTGCCATATAAGCCATATAAAAAGAGCTTTTTAGGAGTCGTGCACTAATGTATAAATCTTAGTAGAGTTTTTTGCCTTGCTTTTTCTGGTTTTGAATCCTGAGCGGACCAACCTTGTTTGTTAACTTATAACTCCCGAGAATCCCCTATTTATTCTTTTTTGGTGGTCTTAATTATTGTATCTTTGGCCCTTTCACAGGGTATTTCCCGGCTTGGTATAGCTTGAAGTCTTACTCTTAAGCGCCTAGTCCTAAATTTTGTTTACATACGGCGTAAAGAGCCTTTACTTGCCCTGCTAAAGATCTTTATCTTAAGCGTTACTTTCTTGAAAAGAAGGAGTCTTTTTTATTATTAAAAGCTTTAGAAAGGGTTTTTTATTTGTAAATTACAAGCACTCCTTATAAAAGTCTAAAAAGTAGACCCTAATTATAGTATAGCAAAACCTAGAGTTGAGATAAAGCAGAGAGTTAAAAAGACAAAAGACAAGTAGGAATAGACTTTAATTAACAGAACTTTTTGAAATAGGAGCTCAAAATTGTGTAGTAGGGTTTACTTTTATTCTACATTTTGAGTTATTAAGGGAGAATTTGAATTTATCTAGGGTTGCCTCTGTATCTCTGATTATAATCTTAGTCTAAGGAGTAAGGCCTAGCTTTCACTTTGACTCTTAAAAACGAGATTCAAGCATTCAAGCTTTAAATAATGAAGACAAGTAACGGATTTGTACTATAATTACAGAAAAAGACTCAAAAGAGAGAAACCTAAAAACCTTACCCGTTAAAGAGTAGCAAAAACTACTACAAGATCCCAAAGCTGTTGAGAAACACAAGTAAGTATGAAAAAATGAAACTGGGTGTGTCTTGTGGCCTAATAAAATTATCTTTTAAGAGTTTTTATTAAAAATAGCAGGACTACAGTATACTACTTTTTATTTGAAACTAATATACTTCTCTATATCTAAATTTAAGTACAAAACTTCTTTTTGATTAAGGAAAACACTCTGGAGTTGGGAGTAAGGGTCTCTCGAAAGTACTGGGTGTTAGCTTAGAAGTTTAATTTGTATTCGCGCTAGAGTGACTTTTATTCTAGGACATAAACCTTGAAAAGTAGAAACTTAGAGTCTAGAAGCATTAAAACAGTCAAAATCTTTTATCCAGGCACAACATATTAGTCGTTTTTAATAAAAATTACGTTCTGAAACTCGTTTATAAAGACTAAAGATTTTTTTTGTATATTTGGCAAAGCAATCAAGATATGAAAATCTTCAACTTACATTTTTATGGGCTACAAGCAAAATTTTAATTAAGTTACACTTGCAAGAGAAGGACCTGGTGTGCCCTATTTTTCTACTTACTACTTACGATAATAGGGATTTTTCATTAGAGGAATTCGCGCTTATTTCACGGCGCAAGGACCCTATTGGGGAATAAGGAGACTCTTTTTTGATAAAAAAGTCTTTCTATTAGGGTCTTCTCAGTAAGTTTTCTACATAACACTTTTAACTACTTTACTTTTAAACAAATCTAATTATCCTTCCCACAAGTAAGTAATACTAAGAAAAAACTTAACAACTAAGACATTTGCACAATTCTTGAATTCCGAATTCAGTTACATATGCGTTTAACCAAGTAAGTTCCCCAAGGATTACATCAACAAAAAAATAACGTATAACTTGGTAACTTGTGGCTCACCCGGTATATCTTCCTTTACCTTATTGAGGATTAAGGTGGCTTTCTGAAATACGGGTATTACTTTGACGAACTATCCCCTTGTCTTTATATCGAATTGTAGTTAAGACTTTTTCCTATATTATTTTTATAGCAGTCTTACTTTTGAGCCAGCCTTTTTTAAAGGAAAATAAGGGGTCTCCTGTCGTTAATTTGGAACAGTAGTAGATAAAAGGAGCGCTCTAAATACCAAGTTTACGCTATCTTTATTAGCAATATGAAATGAAAGTTTAGCGGCGCCCTAAGTCTACTAATTTGGGTATCAAAATACAGGGAAATTCTCTAGATGGAAAGAAAAGTATTTAAGTTAGAATTTATATCACTATTCTATTCTTTGGTTGGGTTCTTACCAGGAAATTAGAGCACGAAAGTCTAAAAGGATCCGGCTTAGGATTAGGTCACAATAAAATTCAGTAAGTTCTGACTCATATCAAGAAACTATATCAAATGGATCACGTAAAATAGAAAATTCAGAGTTCAGTCTGTAATTTGTTTTTTTTCAATATCTAAGAAGTTAGAAATGGATTTGACAGAGTGTCTATGGAATGCTTTGTAAATAAAAGAGCCTCTCCATGTGTTCATTATTGGTTTAGCAAAGCTTATAAATTTGTCATTGAAGAGAATTTCCTTATACAACTCGAAAAGGACTCCCTTGCTTTTGACAGAGTATGTATAAAACCCTATCAAAGGGAAAGAATCCCACCTGAAATACAAAAAGCAGGGTCTTCTCAGTCAAGGAAATAAGCAACTCCCATTTTTTCATTCAGAATGCGCATAAGTATCTATTAAAATAAAATAAAAAGGTGTACTTCAGTACAATTACATAAAATTATCCAACTAAGTCGAGTATAATAAGTAAAGAATTATAGAATAGCTAATAGTAAGGCAGATATTCGGACTGAGAATTGAAAAGATTGCCAGTTGGATAACTTTCGTGAAATCAAATGATATTGTTAAATTTACAAGAGCTATGAGGCTAGAACGGAAGAACATAAATTCAAAGTTTCCTATTAGTTGTATATTCCCTTTTCTAATTTGGAAGATGTGCTTACTCCTTTTTTATATTAATATTAAACCTTTTTGATAGGAGTATATCCTTTAATAAGAAAATCCCTGCTAAAGAAAAAACTTACCAACATTTTAGTCTTGCTTTCCAGAAATAGGTTCGCCACCTCGAATCTGTTGTTTATCTGTCTACTTTTTTCTTAAATAACTTAAAACAGAAAGTCGTGAAGTCCAAGTAATTTGTTGGAATACAAAATAAAAGGCAGGGTGTGTAGAAAAAGGAGACTCAGAAAACCCAACAAATCATTGAGTAGTTAAGCGATAATTCAAAAAAACGAGATTTTAATTCATACTTTCAAGGATATTAAGTAAGGAGCACGAGCACGTAGTATAACCTTTTCTACCTTATCTCTCAAACGAATCAATCCTAAATTGTATACCTGTAACTTCCGAGGGAGTCTTATATATTCATATTAAGCATTGTGACCCTATATTCTATAGCTAGACTAAAGTACTTATACAACATAACAAAAAGTATAAGCCGGGTTATTTATTTCCTGGTATTCCATTACTGTAAAAAGGCAATATAATCCTCTTTTTCTGAAATAATTAAGAGTCAAAATCCCAGACTAATTTCCTAAAAATTTCAAATCAATTCATTGACAGTTTTAAAATCCAGTGAAAATCAAAAGTATCCTCATTGTTAGGGCACCCCTCCTCTACTAGTGAGAGATTAATCTGGGAAGTACATTTATATCGAGTACTAAAAAGTAGCTCCATACATTTGATACCATATCCAAGCTCTCAAATTCTAGGAGCCCTTTTCGAATTTCCCGGTCCTAAAAATCAAACCTGTGGACTTAGTTTCCTTTAAACTTTTTATATCTTGAAGGGTCCTGCTTGGCATATCGGATTATATAAAAAGTAGGCTGATTTAGGTTAGGATAAAAACGCTCACGATATGAACAATATAATACAACAAAAGAGTTACAAGTAACTATGAACTTGTCTAACCGCATGACTATAAGGCCATCAAAATAAGAAAACAGGGCAACAACTCTGCGCTTTCTATGCAATAGAATATTAACACTCGTGCCAAATGCATAACATAGGAAGAGAGGTTCCTGCTATTAATTCTACGAAACTTAGCAGGGTTTCAAAAGTATGGGTTTTAACTTCCTTATCCTTAACAGGTCTAAAGCAATGGGAGAAGCTTTTCATTTGTATTCAGTAAATTTATTAACAGAGAGATTCCTTACGTTATTAAGTGAGGCGGACTCTTAAAAAGGAGCTCCTATTTAAGTCATTTTTCTATTTTTAAGCAATTGTATTTGGTAGAATTTTAATTGACAGAAACTTTTGACCTCTATCTAAGCGTAGTCTATTATGCCAGTCCACCCTTAAATCCTCTTCTTCAAATGCATACCCAGTAAGGGCTTCTTGTTAATTAAGATATAATTACACAGTATATCAAACTAAAGTTATGCAGGCTTGGTTTAAAAGAGAGAGAGAGGCCCGTTGAAACACTTTTTTTGATTAGATCCACTTTTTGGTAAAAGACCCGGATTTTAGTATCAATTTTTACACAAAAACTTTAGAACTCTGACTGTGCACCCTTTTTTTTAAAAGTCTTTTTTAGTAAAAAGCAGGAAACCTAAGTCATTTACACGAAAGTCCGTTAAGTCAAGCATTATAGTAATGTAATGGAAGCTCAACTCAGAATTCCCTATATAGCGTTGGGAATAGCTAAAGTAAGTTTACAACTTAACAAAGCAACGGCTCCTGGATAAGTCGGAGATATGTGGCATTACTTTGAAAGGTTTGGTCTTATTTGATTCGATTTCAGAAAAGGGAAACCCCTTATTTTGGGTAAAGCTATTCTTGACATATAATATATAAAAAGGATGCTTTGTAGGGATCCTAGGCAATTTAATACACTAAATAAACCCAGCTAGTAGCGAAGCGAAATAAACTCGTCGGGAGGCACGGCCCTTTCATCTTTTTTAAGAATGCTGGAGAAAGATTTGACAAGGTATAGCAAGGATTCTTCAGCTTACTCTTCCCTTCTTGAAAGCCTGACTCTAAGTTGTAGCCCTTGCTTTTTGGTCTTGGTAGCTGTCTTAGTCTTATATACTCCCCTTACCTGTACTTGTAGCTAGCTTCTCTCTAGTAAGAATTGGACCCCCTTTCTTTAATAAATGTTCTTTATCAGTCCCAGAAAAGACTAAACTTAGTTATACTTTTTATTAAAAAAATAAGAAATTAAGAATACTAAAAATCCAATTCTATATCTGGTAGACAATTAAGGGACTCATTAAGTATTGTAACGAACCCTTTTTTGCTGCCAAAAGTTCTTGTTTTACGCTATATAAATAAGGATAAGAAATTCTCTTCTCAAAATATCAAATTTTTCTATCCGCATTGTGAAAAAGGCAACAGCTTCCTCGTAAACTTGTAGGTTTTCTCTAAAAAAACTACGAGAACTCTCCTCTGTAACTACTAAAAAGGAGAATCCCAAAAGAAATGTAGTAGCCAGGGGGAGCTTAGTATAACAATTAGGGCTAAAGAAAGATTAAAAATTGAGCATGTGAGGGTATAAGCAGTATATATATTAGCTCTTGTTGGGTCCGTTCAATTCAAAGTGTCCATATAGCATTCTACTTCGTTTTCATCGAGGATCTAACCTGAAGCTTTACGTAAAAGAAGTACGCCTGGTTGTGTAATGAGGTATAAGCCCTTTTGGAGATAGATAATAGAGTTCTTGCATACTAAGATACAAGGGTTCGCTCAAGGATACTTTCATATACAAAAAATTGCTTTAAGTTAAATAAAAAGGAAATTATAAAAGGGTTGCCCTTATTCTGGAAACAAAGCTCTTAAGTAGATTTAGTTGTAGATTTCTTAAAACGGATATCCTTAACATTGGGGAGTCTAATTTAGGGGTTTTCTGACAGTGCCCACAAAGATAGAACAAAGGATGCTCCTGCTTCTGATTAACGAAGACTTTACACTTACCCGTAAATTCTGCGCTAACTAACAAGTAAATGGACTCATAAATTAAGATAATTGAAAGGAAGTCTTCAGACTAGTATTATACCTACCGCTATAATATATAATAAAAGCTCAGCCTAAAGTTTAAAGAGCAGCCTGCAGTATAAAATACATGAGACTGAGGAAAAGTCCTTGTAGCGGGATTCTTTCTCGTAAGGTTGTACAGGGAATGAGTAGGCTCCTAGAGTTCTTTTTGTTATTTTACTAGAGTTTTAATTCGGTCGGGCCTTTATAAATATTCACAGTAAGGAAATCCAGGGGAATACGTAAGAGCTGAGATAAAGTTATTTATAATTTGACCCTAGTAGAAACCAAAGTAACAGGGTTGACCCTACAGTGAAATTGGGATCCCTATAATTCAAGAAGGAATTCTCTTAAAAAAGGGCACCGCCTAAGAGAAATTCTTTTGCTTTTTATACTATTATTTAATTATTTATCCCGCATTTTAGACTTAACTAAGCCCTTTAAAAAAGAGAGCAAACCTATTATATCTATTATATAATACATTATCATTTCTTGTTTTGTTTAGAGACTACTTCAATTAGTAAACTCTTTTATTAACGAAAAAACTCTGTAAAGTCAAAAGTAAGGGGAAGGGAAAAACTAAAAGCTATGAAATATCGATAAAGTTTGAATTTGATTCGCACTTATAAAAATCTGCTCAGAGCTTTGTTCAATTATAGTGTCAGGAACTGCTAAGCTTTTGGATCGCAGCATAATATAAGCAAGGCTTCATTTTCTAGAAAGGGGTGTCAGGATATTCGTTTCTTCTTCCTATTGACAAAAACCTTGAATTATCCAACTCAGGCCTCCCCATAGAGTAAAAGTGCCCCGTTTTCTATATTAGTTACCTGCCTAAGCTAAGAGGGAGCACGTTACGCTTTTGTTTGGATATTAACTTGTAACAAGAGCTTATTTTATTATTATATAACTCTCACCCCTTCTTTAATTATTAACTGTAAAATGAAATTAGTTAGAATGTTACATAACATAGTGGATTCCTCGAGATATAGGGAGACAGAGTTCGGTTAAAGATCCCGGCGCGACATAGAGTAATCAAAGTAGGCAACAATAAGGAGACTTTTTGGAAAAGAGAGGTGTGGGTTTATACTAAGAAGGGGGTTCTTAATTAAAATAGAGGATAATATACAGTGTATACAGAGACATATAAAGAAGAAGATTCAAAAAGCTTACCTAGTTAAAGCGGGTAGAAAACGGGCCCCTTATTAACTTTTTTCTTGGTATTTGAAGTAAAGGGATTACTCGTTTTATGTTTATAGTTTTATTCTAGTTTTAGTAAATGCGATAGGTTAGACAAAAAGCTAAGTGTATAAACTGTGACTAATTTGAGGCTCTATACTAAACTAAGGTCAATTTATAAGGCCCCGTCTAACTACAGAATAAGTAGGAGAGCACTACGCCGTCTACAAGTTTATAGAATAAATTTTCTTAGTCGTAAACTAATACCAACAACTACCTTAAACAACCTATACTTTTCAAGGTATTAAAAAAGTTTGACTACAATTCGCTCACTATTACTCAACTTATACAGCCCTTGTACTGGATTTTCCCTCTTATAATCAGAATTTTGCCTTTGTTAATAATCTGCCACTACTGAAATAAATAAGAGGAACTGAGCTAAAGAAGTCATCTCGGCGATTCGTATAAAAGAGGCACCTATGGATTTAGAAGAGTAGCGAGGCCTGAGGATCAAGCTTTATACTAGAAAGAGATTCTTATGTAGTTCAAATAAAAGGACTTATTACATTAAAGTTAGGAGGTATATAAAGAATTACCCACTAATTGGCATTGAACGTAAAAAAGATTATAGACCACTTAAAAGTACATTTACTTTAAGTATACTTGTGTTTGGCTCTGAAATTATAGAAATTATAACACTTTGAGAAGTGGTAGCAGAACAAATCCGGTATAGCTCATAGCCGGCAGCAATAATAGATAAAGAATATCTTCCTGACCTATTCCCTATTCCGAAGTAGAGTTCTTATCCTTTATTAAGCGGGCCCACCCTTTTTTTGAACTCATTATTTCAGTAACTCAAGTTATCACTTTAAGATAAGCAGAAGGAGGAGGTCGCGTATACCTGTAAAAACTCACTAACCAGTATTTGCCTAAAGAAGCTAATCCTGTATTTACACTTGCTAAGACCCATTTAATTGCAAGAATCTAGTAGGACCCATTTCCAATAGAAAGATATACCCCAGAAACAATTTCGTTCCCCTCTTATTTTAGTCCTTGAAAGGCTTTACTTTATACTAGTTACTTTATACTAGTAAAGAATTAAACAAAAAACTAATACATACCAAGCTCAAGTGAGGGGCAATACTACAGCATATCATTAAAAAATATCATTCAGAATTTAGATACCTTTAGGGACTTTTTTAGATTTAAGTCGTATATACACGGATAGACTTTTTCCAATACGCAGGCTTTTACAAGATTATAGGATTTTTACACTATTTGATAATGATATACCTGATATACCGGGAATTTTCCCTATACTATACAAGAACCCATACTTATTAATTCATTTTGTAGTATCAAGGACAGAGTACTCTTGATAGAGTAGGATATCCTACCAGATCCTTAAAATTTGCGGTTCATTAGCCTGCATTTTAGTCTAATTTGTATTATACTGAAATAGCAGAATCTAGAGAGACTTGGTCCCCCAGGCCCCTATTTAGCGCACTCCCTAATAGGTAACACATAAGTAACATAAAACTAAATAAACCCCTTTTTCTTTCAGGGAAACGCTCTTCGGTCTCCCATAACCTAGGTCAAAAATACACGGCAGAACTACTATAACGTTATGAAATTCTAAGGGAATATCGACTAAATAATAATACATATTTCAGGAGATTCCTGTTTTTTTAAGTTTCTTCTTGGAAGATTAATAGCACACCGGCGAGGATACCCTAGATAGAAAAAGGATATGCATTAGTAACTACGTCTTTTTTGGGGATTTTCCTGTTATTTCAATATCTACAATTATGTAAACTCTATACCAGCTCCGCTTTGAAGGGAATCTATTCAAACAAGCGTTTCAGTCAATACCAAATGGAGTTTACTCCCCGAACCGAGATCCTCTATTTATCACAATTTCACCTCTGTCTGTTTAATATCTATTTGAGAGCGGTTACCCCCCCTATATCTTGTTTTATCTCCTGGGTTTATATAAACAACATTTGTAAAAGTGTATCAAAAGAATAAAGGAGCTTAGAAGACTCTCAATTTATGAGATTTGAACGACTGACATACTTGTTCATATACATGTGCTCTACCGCCGGATTCTTGCCGTCATTTATTCAGATAACACCAAGTGCTTAGTTCTCATTATTGTTAAATATTTCCATTTGAAACAAGCTTTTAGCGCAGGTTACGTTTTCCTTTGTTACCGAGGTTGAAACTTCCACTGCACTGGCATTCCTATTTATGCGCATTCCTTTAGGTTCCTTTTTAGTATTTGTCTCTAATTTATCTTGTTGACAAATCTACAACCCCGCTTAGATAAAGGGTTGGTCCAGACATTTATTAGCCATCCCTTGTGTAGCACCTCTAAAGATTGTTGATTAACAACAGGTTATACGAAGTAGAGAAATAAAGTTTTTGTATTCACCCCACCAAAAATGATATAGTATTCACTTTACTTAGAAAAGCCGCTTGATAGTAACATAAACAAAGGGATTAGATATTTTTTAATACCCTTGTCATTTTTGTAATGAACAAAAAAAGCTAAGACCAAACCTTTTTCTAGGGACGGGTGGTGCTCTAACCAATTGAACTGCATGCTTAAAAGGGTCCTTATTTGTATTTTTCAATTCCCCCACAATTATAATTATAAAGAGGGTGGAGTTAGTAAATTTAAAAGGTTAACATCCGAGTAGAGCGCGGGCTTTCTTAGGCGTATTATATGGGTTCAAGTCCTCTAAAATCTTGGCTTTATATTAGGGCCTACCTGTAAATAAAAACTTTATAGTCTAGACATTCTCAGCGGTTTTGCTTTCGAATCTTTTTAGTTTTCCTTTTTTCTTTAAGTTTAGACAAAAAGGAGGAATTACATGATACTTTGCTTACACTTTTTGTTTTGGAAATTCCCGTTTTATAAGGATCTAGAATAATTTCATTTTTCAGCCTCTTAACGAGCTTTCATATATCCAATTACTATTAAATCTCATAATTTTTGATTTTATATAAGCTGCCTTTGTGCGAGGTGCTTTCAAATGAAACCTACTCCTCTTATTTAGAACACACTCTTCGGATATGCCCCTAAAAAGGATTACATTGTCTTTCTTTTGATTTAAGTAAAGTAGGCTACATGTGAGATTTTCTTTTACTCCGCTAACTGCTTTTATCTTTTAGTACATACTTTTTTGAAAAAGCGCCCTTTCATCTAGAAGTGGTGTTGTGTCCCTTAGAGGGTACTTTTCCCGGTTAAATATAATCATTAGTTTCTAAGTTTCAATTTCATTTAGGAATCTTTATATAATTTACAGAGTGGGGATCTTTAACAACTGGATGATCCAGAAAAAAAGCCTTTCATGATACAAAATTCCAATTCTATTTTAACCTTATAAGGAAGAAACTCTAGACCATTTCTATCTTCTGGGTATGACTTATTAAAAAAACGCAATATTACTTGTTTATTTGGAAATACTCTTAGGATGAGGAGACTTACACCCCGGTTAGCTGCTTATTATAGTGCCTCTATCTAAATCTAAGAAAACTTTTTTTAGTAAAGGTCTATTAAAAAGCTAGCAAGCCTTCCGCATTCCTTTTCATTTTAATAAGGTAGGCTTTCACTTTTTACTCAACTTTTCGTTATACTATAGAAGGAGTAGAACAGTAGAGGCTAGTAAGATAAAGAGGGTCCAGTATACATTTCAATTTTATATGGATAACTATTGTAGGGCCTTGTAAGTTCTTAAAAGAACTCCCCCTGAGTACAAAATCACTTAAAAGAGTTTAGTTTCTTAATTAAATTAGATGAACGTTTAGAGTTTTTGGCAATTAAGAGGTTAGTCGGTATACCTTGTCTGGATAGACTCGTTATGGAGTATTAGTTAACATAAAAAAGGCCCCTTATTTTTGGTAGGAGTACTAAGGATGTTGTTGTAACGTGGTATCCTTAGCATCAAGTTTTGAAATTTTCTTTTTTAAAATATTCCGACCTTGACTTTCCTACTACAAGTCGTAGTTAAGAAGGAATAAGTCTGAGATACGTAAGTAAAGTGATATAACTTAATTTCAAACTAAAGTTAGGGCTTAACCTTAAGGATTAGCCCCAATTTTCTACCTAAAGCCATGGCCCTGGAAAGTCTATAGACGAATTCTTGAATGTAAAACGCCTCGTACCAAGTATTAACCCGTTATGTTTAGCTGCCCCTTACTTCTTCAATAAGCAACACAAGTAAATTATCAAACTTTATTATAGGATTTTGTTTTGGACAGTTTTGCTATAAAGTCTTGGTTTTATGCGATAAGGCGCATTTGCGTAAATAAATGGATTCAAATTCTTTTTAGTTCTTATTATACCTTAGTTTTTTAATTTCCTATTAAAAACTCTGGTACTACTACGAAAAGGCCCCTTTTGCTGGTTGAAAATAAAAAACTCTCCTAAAACATAACCGAACAGGAAATAGACAGGGGGTACTCTAGTATTTGCTTTTGAAACTCCTTAATGTTGAGCTTGGTTTGTCCTATCTTTTGTCAGGATAACGGGCTTTTTGCAATTGAGACTTTCGTGTAGAGTACTTTTGACTCTTCCGTTCTGAAAATCTCTTAAAATTTAGCCCTTATAAGGAGAGCAATTAATATAATATTAGATCGGGAGAAGCTCTTCTAGCTTGGTTAATTTCTAATTGGGGTTTCCCGAAAGCTTTGTAGTTAGAAATTGAGGTGCACTTTTTTCAAAGGAATTTTTATGAGTAACAAGGTGTCGAAAAATACTTGATGCACGTCTTGATTTACTCACTAACTAGGATTCTATCGAAATACGTATAGGAGGTACAGGATTAATTATAAACAAGTTTAGAGAATTAGATCTATTGACAAGACCTTATACCAACAAGAGAGCGGGGGTGTCCGAACTTTCATCAGAGCAGTATTAATACTATTATACAAAAACGGGTTCACTTTTAGACATTTGCTTCCTCTGGGACTAATAAAGAGATTGCTAGATATCGGATTTTATCTTTCCTGTACCTTATAGCAACTGAGCTTAGTACTATAATATAGGGTATTCACTTTAGAATTTTCCAGAGTTATGTTACTCAACTTGGCAGTATAAATATCTTAGGTTTCGGAACCTTGTAAGCCTTTGATTTATCTTCGTTAGGATTAGGTAAAAGTTTAAAGGTTTTAATCTCTCAAGTATTTCAATTTCCAATCATATAAATCATATATATATATATAAGTTTAGGGCTTTACGCCTGATAAGAAGCCCACATAAAGGAAGCACCCTATTTGGATTCAACTCTTGTAAAGCGGAACTCATTTTCTACAATATTTTATATTATGCTATAGAAAGAAAGGCAGTATTAAAAAAATCTTACTTGGAGCAAGTTAAAGGTATAATATAATATTATACACCGGATTCTTATTCCTAGAATAAACAAGGGGGGTCCCAGGAGTTAGATGTCCCTCTTTTAAGATATTAATAAGCTCTAGTAATTACCATACGACTTTACGGGTTTACTATGATTGTCACAAGGAGCGACTGGTCTATCTTATGCATTTGAATTAGAATTTAACCCTTTAGGTATAACTGCAGAGGTTAAGGGGAGCCTGCTAGGAATCATGATAAAGCACACATTATATATTAAATATAAAACCCGCGGTCGGCCCGATAAACAAGAATTAAAGTTTATCCAGTATCTCAGTCCCAAAAAGGCCTTTTCAGAAAAGAAAGAACATAAGAATTTCATGGCTTTAACGAGTTCTACCTTATTTGACACAAAAAGATAAAAAGTGCATATAGTATAGATCCTTATAAAGTCCCTAATGCCTTCAGTTTTAGACATTAGATTTGGGATGCCCCGGAATATAAAGAGTTAAAGTCAGATAAAGAGAATCCTTTCATTTTTCTTAATAAATATCTCATTGAAATCTTGGTTTAGTGTACCGGATATAATTCTATCCTTTTTTTAATCATAGGTAGATGTTAATAGTCATTCTTTATATCTGATCTGACTTCTCAGGATTCTCGAAGCACTTCATATGGGCTTTATATATAATAGGTAACCGTAGAGCTGTCTAAATAAGGAGAAAACTGATAGTAAGAAATACCCCAAAAACAAAAGGAAAAAACCATACCGAGCAGTTAAAAAAAATTTTCTATGCATCAGAAAAAGGCATATAGTAGGTTTCTTAAAAAAGCTTCTTGCCGGAGGGGGTACTTATAAAGACTTTATATGTTAAGTTTTGACTAAGTTGCGCGTGGAAGGATATAGCAAATTCAGAATCTAGAGTTTGGTTAGTTTAAAGTACCAAAGAGCTTTGCAAGAGATAGTTTATTCTTTATTTATTATATTAGCTCATAGCTTATAAATGTTTTTTTCACGAGTACTCTTGATATATGGGTACCAGTCCCGTAGTTAAACTTTCCTTTTTATTTAATGGAGTCTCCTAGCCTTATTTGACTTTCGATATTTTTGTATAAGAACATATGACAAGCCCTTTTAGGTGTAAAACTATGCATTTTTAGGGTTCTGATTCTGCTCTTTGTGATTTTTGGGTTACCTTTTCACGCCGATCCTCCGTGCCTAGGAATTTTTTGAAGTAGAAGCCTTTCTCTTTTGGATTAAATACTTACTGGTTAAGCAACGGCTTATATATATGTGTGTTTTATATACTTTACTTTATTCCAGATCTAGACTAGAGTAAACTAAAGTTCCTCGTGGAAGTCCCAAGGTTAATAATACCGAAATTTTCGCTTTGTCTATTATATCAGCTAAACCCACTTTTAGCTACGACCTGAAAAGCGAGTTTAACGGATATTGAGAAAAAGTAGAGGTAAACCCGAGTTACATAACTTCATTTTATTATAGCTATTATTTCTTTATTGTGCCCTTTGACAAACTCTTGTAGAATTTCGCCCTCTCATATTAAAGGAAGGGGCACCGAGGGGGTACCACTAACCCAAATAAGCAATAATTAAAGCTAGATATAGGGGTTACTACTGAACCTCGTAATATTAATAGGGTACAAGTCCACGGCTGGGTAATGTCAAATATCAAGGGAATCCACTACACGGTCTACGAAATGTAAGACTTTTGGGGCTTTGATGCTTGCTTAATACTCGTTTTCACGAATACGAGAAGTGAATACTCTGTTTAGAAAAAACGAAAGGTTCTTATTCGAGCATTAATTGTGTATCAGATAAAGAAAAGTGGATTATATATTCATAGAAAAAAGGGCCGTCCGGAAAGGAAATTGCTTTGAAATTTCTATATAGTTTTCCGTAAGATCCTAGTGCAGGGGACTTTACTTTCTTTTTATTTAAAGGCATTTTAATTAGCATATAGAGATAGAGACTTCTAGTGCCCCCTTGCTTGAGTGGAATACCCCTATTCTGGGCTGTAGTCTTAATGGGATAATTTGGGTAATTTAGAGTGGTAGTGGATTGGGTACAACTCACTTAAAATTTTTCGAAAAAGTCTCGAGTATAACTAGGAAAGCTTTTATAATATACTAAATCTAAATAAAAAAGTTACTGAACTAAATTTATTGCTCACTATTATCTTATTTATGAGTTTCTGGACCAGAGATTCCGCCGCATTAAAAGATACCCTCTTTATATCTTCAAGAGACATGAAACCTTTTGGTACGAGCCTAGATGTAAGCGTAAGCGCTTTTGTCAGGTAGCAGTAAATGCTAGAACCCACGCAATTCAATTTAAGAGCTTTAGTTCCTTTATTATTCGAATGCTTTAGGAACAAGATAATTTACTACACAAAAAGAAATTCAATAAAGCTAGCCGAAGTTTCTTCATGAGTGAGCCGCAATTCTAAAGCCCTAGTATCCATTACAGATATTCTTCATATAAGAGTTAACTATCCCTATAGTAAAATAGTCAAAACTACCTTCTTTTGTAAGTCAATTTCTATGGAAAAAGTTTCTTACTTTCATTCTTAGCTACGCTACCTTGATTTCCTTTTCTTAGTAGTAGACTTCGTTAGTTTAGAAAATTCCTGATTAAGAAAATGAATACCCCGTTTGACTTTATTTACCAAAGCACCTTCCTAAGCCAAAAGCGATTCCTAAATACTTGTCCCTAAAACCTCGTACAAATGAGACTAACTTAACTAAGGAAATCCCTTTTTTAGGGCTTCTTAATCTTCTAAAAGACCTTATATTCTGCATACCCTGCATCAGAGCCCTATTAGCTTTACCTAGACTCTGCTGTATCTTAGTCATACTTCTATTTGGGTCTTTTTTCTTCCTAATTCTACTAATCTATAACCTTTACGAGTTAAGTAAGGCAAGAAAGAAACTCTTAAAATCTTATCCCAATTTATTACAACAATAACAAAACCAATTCTAAGGCAATTTAAATACTATAAAACAAGTGTTAGCCTATCCATTAAACTGAGTTTTTTACATCTGAGTCTTTTTGCGTTCGATTTCTTATGTGTTTAGCATTAGCACCCTTTTATGAAACTTTTCCAGAATTCTTACAACCTATCACAAGCAGCTAGACTCTTTACATTTAGTGGATTTCCTTGCTTATCTAGTTAGGCCCCCAGGAGAATACCCGTAAAAAGGAAGTGCTACCCTGCCTAACTATAGGGCCGTATTCCAAGCCCCTTTGGACGCCATAAAAATAGATTTAAAATCCATTTGCTAGTTTCGTTCAAAAACGGCAACGAAATATATTTAAATAGCGGCAGGTACTAATTAGAAACTCGTTTACAGTGCAAGTGTCCAGACAAGGAAAAGGATCTACGGTTCGAGATACTACTTAATTAATTTTACAAACAGTTTTCACCTTATTTATTATCCGCAATGATCAGAAACTTAAAAGAGAGGAACCTATTTACCTTATAGCCACACACACTTCTTTTTGACTTACTTCTTATTCTGTATTTATTACTGGAATAACTTTTTTAGCTTTATTTCTTTAGACCTGTTTGGATAGTATTAGCTTATCGTGATAATAGCGTGTCTGATTATAAAATAAACTCAATTTTCGGTACTAAAATCTTTATATATTTAACGGGATCCGCCTCCTACTTTTTTAAGAGGCCGCTTCCCCGTGTTTAGACCAGAGTCCCCCATTACTCCCCGACATGGTAAACCCGGAAACAAGCAACGCCTTACTTTAATTCCTTTATTAAATAGCTAAACAAGCTTTCTTAGGAACTACACTCTAATGGGTTCTACCTTTCTCTTTCTTAATGGTACTCTTCTTATGGGATATACGCCTCTTGTTGCCTGGACTTACTGTAGCTAAGATGTTACTTTTTGCAGCCCTTAGTTGTTGTAGCTTTACTCTTATAGGGATTCCTTGTAGTCTTATTAGTATTCCAGTTACTTTATTAGAAGAGGGTGGGATAGGAGTAATAGGCAGATAGAGTTTTGTATAGTAGTTTTGCTTAACTACTAGAAAGCTGGGAACAAAAAGACTAGCTTGATTTAACTAAAACAAAAGAAAAGAGTGCTTTATCTAATTTAATACGTAAGGCTAAGGGATTCCTGTTGTTAAGATTTCCTTATATACTCTAGACTCTGACGCTCCTGTATGAACTAGAAAACACAGAGCTATCTGGCAAGGAGCTTTCCCTGGCTTTATTACTAACCTCGGAAAGAGGTCAAAGGCCTTTACTGCAATACCTAAATACCTAGGAATTTCATTCTTTATCTTAACTTTGGCTTTCTCTAACTCTAAAGGGATTCCCTGTTGACAAACCTTTTTCCTTAGACTCCGGGAGCTGCTTTAAACTAGAACAGCCCTTAAAGGCACTCTCGTGGGTTTTTAGATTACTTGGTATTGCTTTCTTATTCGGCAGCCCTACCAAGTCTATAAAATGAGAAAGGTCAAAGTTTCTACTTCTAAGAAAGTCTAAAAGTATAGCAGGGATAAGTCTGCTGTAAATCAATTATGCTTTTTATATACATTGTAGATAATATGTACTAAAAAAAACCCTTCTAGAAAGACTTGAATTTAGGTTAGGTATTTCTCCTATAGTAATTGATAGCTCCTTTATGAAAAATCGGCCTTAATAAGGCATAGACTTTTTTCAAATTAGGCCTCAACTTATAAAGGGTACTTTTTCGTGTAACTCTCTTGGCTCTTTTTTTTTTCTTTTCTCTCGTATTAGACTGAAATAGAATCTAAGATTCACTTTAATACAGGATTCCCTTTTCACAAATTGACTAACTTTCAGAAAGGGCCTAATTCATAAGGATCCCTTTGCTACACTTTATCTACTTAAGTTAAGTTTTTAATAGGATCTTTCCGGAAACAAAAGAAGGATGGCTGGCTACCTCTAGTTGATGGAAGTTCCTTATTAATTCCACACCTTTCTATTTTCTGGAACTCTTTTAAAATCTCCCGCTCTAGTACTCTTCCCTCTTTTTCTATAGCCTAACCTTTGAGAATTAGAGCCTTACCGGAATTCCTTGCTGCTCATAGTAGCTCATAATCAACTTACTTAAGTATGAATCTGTACCTCTTTGAAACAACCGTTTCCACACTCACTAACCACTCTAATTCTACTTTGGACCAGGCAAAACAAAGGGGTTAAGGGATTTCCTTGGATTACCTAATTGACAAAGGAAAAAACAACAAAAAGAATGAGTGGGGATTTCTTACCTTAATAAGGTATATATTAAATAGAGATAATAGTAGTTACATACTTATAGATTTAGATTATAGCATTGTGTAGATAGTCGTCTTTGTTTAAGGGAGACTCCCCCAGCCCACGTTCTTACTGAAATAGAGAGGAGTACGCCTTGTAGGGTTAGAAGGGGTTCTCTTGACTGAAGGCATAGGAAGGAGGCTCTTGTTATAGATAGTGCAGAAATGACACATAGGCACACACTTTTAGTCTTCGGTTTTCTTGCTTTCTTAATAGCTAGAATTCTCTTGATAGCTAGAGCTAGACCTGTCTTAAGGGCTATACCTTTACAAGCTGTCTTAGTCTTGTATTCACTGAACTTAAGCTAGAATCTAACTACTCTTCTTGTTCTTGTAGCCTATTGTACCCAATTCATGGTACTCATAAGAAAGTCTTAGTTGTTTAATTTAATTAATATAGGTAATATAGGGCGTATCCCTCTTGTACCTTGTACTCTGTAGTTTATAGGTAGGTTAGTGTCTTAGTAAGTAAATTATACGTCACTCTTCCTGACAGGAACATAGTGAAGGAAGATAACATATTAAATATTACAGATAGCGCGGGAAGGCCCTATAACCACCAACATAGCATAGACCTATGATTTACTTTCCTCTTAATTTGTACTACTTGCTTAAAAAAGACTGACTCTACCTTAAACTTGAAAACAAGCTCATAAAGAAAGATAAGAAAACAAACTTCTTAGGAGAAAGTGTCCTTATATTTTAGTTATAGGCATAAAATCTCTCACGAGAATCTGTTTAACATAAAGAGCATAGTAACGCCTAAGTATAAAGGGGAAGGTAAAAGCCCATACATAATGAGTACTTACATTCGCTAAGGATTTCCTTTTATCGAGTCAAACTTAGTTAGTTACCTCCTTTTACAAAAAGGGAAGCCTTTGTAGGAAATGTGTTATTTAGCGACCTCGCCGTATCCTATCAAAAGTCTTTGTAAGTCATATTTTTATTTATATCTCTAAAAAGAAACCCGTATCTATGTATTATTTTATAAATCCGGAATACCTCTTTGTTAATATAAAAATGTATGTAAAGGACTCTTTTCAAGACAAGAATAGAAATTCAATCAGTATTAGCCCTCTAACTTTTAAGCAAAACCAAGGCATTAGTAACATTTTTTCGTTTGGGTAAGAACGCCTGCGTAGAAAAGTTTAGCAACTAAGTTATAACCCAGTTTTATAAGGTATAAAAGGGGCTGTCATTTACTTTAACCGACCGCGTTTGATACTCCTATATAGTTTCCTTTGGCAAGTTTTATCACTGCTATCTAGTGTTAATCATAGTAAAAGAGGGTGCTTATATCAACTATTTTATTATTGCACTAGCCCCGAACTAATAAAAGGAGAGGCTTTCATAGGATTACCCAGTATACCAGCATATTTCGCTCCCACAATTTATTGTCACTTACTAGCATGCTTTCTGGATCTTCGTGACTACTAGGAACCTTTTTTTTTAATAAAAGCATAAAGGAAATGTCGAGCTTAGGAAGATCATTTTTTACAACCCGGGGAGGTCTATTAGTTTAGTAGGAATTCAAAAGCAAAGGAAAAAAGATATTAGACTGAAGTCGCGATTCTATATGTAAAGGCGTCAATGTTATAAGGAAAGTTTTCAGGGCCTCGCAAGACCCTCTCTGCAAGAATCCAAAGTTTCTCCAAAGGTAAGCTGAGTTTACTCTTTATTAAGAGAATTTCGTAGTTGGAGATCCAAAATTTGATCTGACACAAGGCCATACCTTGAAATATAGAATACTCATAGAGACTTAAGGGTATATGTACTGCCTTTCACTTGATTTATATAAGGAACCCTTGGATATACTACTAGAATAATAGGAATTCTTGACTTTTAAACTGTAAAAACACTTTTTAAATTAAAGAAAGTATATCCTATAGGAGTTAGAGAGAAACTCGTGCTCTAGTATTCCCTCTTTTGTTTGAATTAAAGTAAAAAGCTTAAGAGCCTAAGTAAGAAGAATTGTTCTAAAGTACTGATAGAGGAAAGCCCAAAAATAGCGGGAGTCCTGACCTGTTTAATAGAAAGTATATATCCCGTTTTCTCATTAAGAGTGCTCTTTTCTTGTAAATTAAGGATAGTTATTTACGTATATACATATATTTCTATTCCAAAAAGAGTAAGAGTATCTCCTCTTTTTCCAATATCTTCTTTGCTAAAATACTCATTATACTAGAGTCAATCTTAAAAAATGGGTGAAGAGCCAAGGCTTCCTCAAGTTTATAAAGATTGGGAACCCCTTTCCAATCAAACCTCTCTATTAAACCCTAGAATCTCCTATAATTTACATTTACATTTTGTTATGGGGAATCTTATTAGTATTATGCTCATATAGTTTCTCTAAATTCCCCTTTTTGGTACTTCCTATTTGGGGACGTCTGTAAGTAATGGGTACTTTTTTGTAGTAATAAATTATGGATTTCCAATATTTCAGAATATTTTAACTTAAAGGTCTTAAATTACTAATTACTCCAGTTAGGAGCATTCTCTGTAATGAAGAGTCGAGATATTTTACATAGTCTAGGAAAGATAATGGTTCAACCTTGTTATAGGACTCTGTCTGCTGAGGGATACTGGGTCCTCGTATAAGCAGGCGCTGAAGTAGATAACTAAGCGCATAAAGTTGAATTTGTTTACTTTTAGGCTTCTACAATTGGCACTTGATACTTGGGTTTACTCGGCTCGAACTGACGGATATAATTTTTGCAGACTCATGCCTTACCACTTGGCTATAGTTCCCCACTAAAAGTGTGTGCGGCTCCAGAGCACTCTGTAATGTTTAATAAGATACTAGTACACTACGTGCTTGGAAATTTAGGAGCTTTTCATTTTCTTATAGGGCCCACTTTTTCGGGATTTTGAAAACTATTCTTATTCAAGTTAATCCTTACACACAGGCAGGGTATTGGAGGTATAAACTCCAAGCTTCTTAACATTAACAGGATCCGAGTAGAAAGAGAAATTGCAGACCTGTAATAAAACGAAAGATAAAAAGTAAAGCACAGATTTTACAAAAAAAGAATATCTTTTATAATAGGTCGTGAAAACACTTCGGAACCCGTATAGGAAGGGTTAACAAAGCAATACTTTTTAGAAGGATTGTACCTATAGCCAGCTTTCGCGGGTTAGGGCTTTCTCTTTCTAATTATTGTTATGGTTTTATCTGAAATTGTAGTTAAGGTTCTGCATCCTGGGCCTGCCGGAAATAGCAGTATTTTGATATACAAACGGGAACTCAAATCAGTAAGAAAAATTTTATATAAATCTAATAAATAACAGCACCAATCTCATTTAGAGTACTTTATCTATCTTATACCTTATACTATAACAGCTCTTTCAGACATTAAGAAAAAGGGTTTCTTTAGAAGACTTAAGGAATATCCTTATTAAATCACTCGAGAAGGAAATTCTTTCGAGCTTTTTAGGACACACTCAGGTTAGTTTCCTTATATGTACTGTACGCCACTTAACTTATATTATGTATTTGAGTTCCTAACATTTAAAAGGCTTCCGGGGCTGATTTAGCACTACTACTACACTTTATCTTTACCGCGTGCCACCCTATTTAATTAACGAAAAATATGTAATCGTTTTATAAGCGTAATTGTCGAATCGGAATTCCTATAATAAGCAAAAGTTACGCTCGGGATTAAACTTTAGGAGCAATTCTATTAAAAATAACTGTATAAAAAACGGAACCCGAGGCTTTGCGATATCTCTCAAATAATCTTAGTCAGTAGACTTCTCTAAGTTGTTCTTTTTAATTTTAAGTTTCTTGGTTTATGGTAAGCGCCTCCCTACACTTACTATCTAAATTTTGTTTGTTTAGTATAATTGAGCATAAGGATTCCTTAATAAAAAGCATAAAAATGACTCTCCCTCTCTCTTGTTAAATCTAGATCGTAACTGACAGGAATTCCTCGGTTCAAATCGTACTACGTTTACTGGATATGGGTTTCTAGAGCAAAAGCTGAGTCAACAAAATACAACGGATTCGGGTCAACCTAAAAATTTGACTCTTAACTCCAGGTTTCTAAGGGTTTTAGGCTCCAAACTAGGGACAAAGTTTCCTCTATTAAGCGTAAACTGAAAATTTAGTTGACTATAAGGATACCCCGCGCGTGGGATTGCGCTTCGTAATTTACTGTATTTTGGAACTCTTTTTATACCTAAACGAGGTCAAAAGTAACTAATATCAAATAGAGTGTAGGTGCTGGGGACTCAAAAACGATAAACTAAAGTAGAGTTTCTTTTTATTTTCGCTAAGTGGGTAGGACCCTGGCTCATATACAAGAAACGCACACTGAAGAAAATGGTTTAATATATTACAAGAAAAACTCCTAATAAGGAGATAGCCCCTCGGGATACAAGGAAGCGCAGTATAGCGCTTAATTAGATCATCTTTTAGTTTTATAAGTTAATTTAGGTTTAACAAGGGTCTTTTAAGACAATTAAGTGCGTGCGATACCTAGAGAAGTTGTATAAATAGGGAGCCTTTTCCCAGTGTATTTGAGTAATTCGAAAAGGTAAATTTAGTTGTCCATTCCTTTACTTCTTAAAATTCATAAGCTTCCGGGTATACAGAATATCTAACTCAAAGGGGAAACTGGGGGCTCCCATAGCTCACAGGGAAGCGTTAAAGCGGGTGTAACTCAGGGTCTTTGCCTAACTAAATTTAAAGCCTTTTTGTATAGTCGTCAGGCGAGAAGTATAAGTACTTTGGTATAGAATAGTTTGGTAATTTTCATGCAAGTTTATAATATCATACCACGTGCTAAGAAGTGCTCCCCTTTTTGTTAAACCGGTACTATCCAGTATAGACCTGTGTGCCAAAAACTCTAGAATATGCGTAGCTTTGGAGTAAATACTATGCTATTAAGTTTTCTACCCGCAAGTCCCAGACAATTTCTTTTTATTGAGGCGGCCCATAATGCTTACAGAAATTAATAAAGATGTAAGATTCCAGACGTAGAGGACAAGGATAAAAGACCCGACGCCGGGAATACCATAGCTATTGCAGTTCAAAAGAGCCTTTTTCTCGGGTCAAAATTTAGATTTAGGGGCAGCCCTAGAGTCAAAGTCAAATCCCACACTCTCTATCTCTAAGTGCATTCTAAGCGACATACTCACGTTATTCTGGGTATATTTAGATAGTAAACTTCCTTGTGAAAAATTAGATGCCAATAGAACGACTTCTCAAAGAACAAGGTAAAGCTGGTTTGAGCTTTATTCCCTACACGAGCGCTTGTTTGCTGACTATCACTGTATTATAAATTGCATATCTACTCAACCTTCTTTTTTAGAGGAGTACTCGGAGAGAAATAGAGTAGTTTAAAAAGTTTCCCTGTATTCTAACTTAAAGGAATAAATATAATCGAAGTTGTACGGCCTAGCCAAAAGGTCCACGAGATAGGGGTGTCTCTGCCATGTCCTTAATAGACTTCCCTTCTCTACTCTGCTTAATCAGAGCAATCCGTGTTATAAAAAGCACCCGCTCTTAATAAAGGCAGCTAGGAGTAAGTCCAAACAAAGGATTCTCTTTTCTTCTAATTGCGACTCTTAACTATACTGACTAAAAAGAACTTTGACCCGTTGAATTCAATTTCAAAGATGTATAAGCTAGCCCAGCCCTCTTAAAAGAAATAGGTAAAATAAAACTAAATCTATCTAAGGGTAACTCTTTAGGCAACAATGTGTGGAAGAGGGGAATCCTATAAGTATTTATAAGTGGGAGTCTCTGCAATTGCCTATTTTATCCAGCTCCTACAGTCAATCTGTCAAGAAGGTAAAGGTGAGTCGAAGTCTTATTTTCCGGTTGAGGTGGGAAGGTATTTAATAAGGGATGATAGATGGATTTGCAGAGTCTTAGAAGTGTGTTATGGGATTAGAATCCCTTTTAAAAGTTATGCTATCACTTATTACATTGAGAAACCTAGAACTTTTGAACTTCCTTTACAGACTCCGAAGTCTCGAATAACTTTTCTTAGAATAAAAAGCGTTTCAATTAACACCTTTGCGATAAGTTTTGGTATTATAAACAGGCAGGGGGCTGAGAATCTTGTAAAAGTTAAGTATTGAGTACTTTCAGTACAGGTACCATTTCCGAGTCTCAATAAAAAGAAAAGGGCTGTTTTTAGTAGAGAAGTCGTGTAAAGAAAATTAACAAAGGAAAACCCGGGACTTGCAAATGACTGAACTGAGGTCTGAGATCCTGCTTACTATAATAGCGTTTATTTAATAGGGTTCCCGATATCCTTTTCACCTTTCAAATAAGGGTATTTGTACTTGTATATAACTCAGTCTTTCATAAGAAGAGGTTCCTCACACAAGTTGTATCCGTGAAAATTTCTGGGGATTCTAAAAGTTTAAAGTCTTGCATAAAATGTTTAATTACCAGGGTTTTTCAAGGCAAAATCCCGACCCAAAGGTTGTAGCTCGAGTGAAATAGGCCATACTCATTCATAAAGGGGAAGCAAAAGCCTCGGGGATTTCCTATATCGGGACCTTTTTTTTTAGAGACTTTCAAGTCATATATCCCAAAAGCTCAGCTATAGACTTCATTTAAAAAGGAAAGAGGTGGATAAAGAAACGCAGATAGTCTTTAATGATTCGAACCCACGGACTGCATAAATCCTCGTTCAACAGACCTTTAATACAAAATACAAAGAGAGACTCAAGGGTTTATCACATTTTCATCTAAGTAATTTCACTTTCTCAATTTTTGCTGGGGTAGTACAAGTGTCCAATAAAACTAAAAATTTGAAACTACTATTATTTTTTAACCAAAAAGGATCTTATTCTATTTATTATATCCGATTTTAGAGTTAGAAGTAGTATTAGAGACATGAGAGTTGGAGCCCTGGCTAAAAGTAACCGCATAAGGGAGTCCTATTGTTTATTTACCAATTATTTATAAAAAGGATTTTTTAGTTCTAGTGCGTTATAATGCGAATTTACATAACTTTTTGGTTGTACATTTTCGGGATTTTCTTGGGTTTTACTATATAACTACCTGTCCATTAATTTCTTACTTTTACATATACTACACAAATTGCACCGGCTGGGTTATCCCCATTTTTTTATTTTGACTTACTTCCTATCTTATAATTTCTAGGTTCGGGGATACTTCCTGACAAAACGTTCTCCTGGGGCAAGACTCCTGTTAAAACTTAACCCACAAAACTAGTACGAAGCATTTAACATTTATTTAAAGAGTACCTTTAGAAAGCAAAACCCATACTCAAACAAGAACTTTTCTGAAGAACATATTAAAAGGATACTCCGATTTTAGGAGGTTTTTACAAGCAAATCCGCAAAAGCTTAAGACTTCAGTATAGTAGAATTGTTTTTATCTTCTGGATCTACTATAAGCATCCCTGTTGCTTTTTGCTTGGTAGGTCTTTTTCTTTTTATTGACATAATAACCAAAGGGGATCCCTTATAGGGCCTAAAATCTTTTATAGTTATCGAGGTCTACCAAGTCCAAAATGCAAGAGATCCTTAGGTCACCCATTTCCTATTGTAAGCATAGTATAAACTAAAAAGGTTTCCCCTCAACTATTTGCTTTCTTTTTCCTGTAGGGATCATTACTGTCCTAGGGGTTCCCTTAAAAAGGATTAGACTCCTACATTTTTAAGCATAGTAAGGTACATAGTTAATAGGGCCCGCTAAACACAAAAGGCACTTAGAACCGGGACTATCCGAAGTAGAGGCTCTTATTACAATCTTATAGTTAGTACAAAATTCCTAGGAAAACTGCAGAACCAGTCAACTATATATAATTCTGTCTTTCTTTTTCAAGCATAAAAAATTTGGAATTCTAAATAAAACTATTTACTTTTTTAACACTCAAAGCTGTCAGATGCTTAGCCCATTTTTGTCTAGAAACTCTTCATCCAGTTATTGGATTCTTTTCCCAATTTATAAAGATTCCCAAGTACCTTTTAGAAAAGATAAAATACAGAGATTACGTCAGTAGTAATTTTGAGATATAAAGTACAAAAACAAATACATAAAATAAAATGGAAAGTCCGGAATTTACAGCGAGTATTAAGTACCCTCGATTAAAAGGAAAAGCAAATTTTTTGCGCCCTCTTTATAGGAAAGCACTGCTCATTGCATATTGAGGGATCCTGGTTTACCTCAAGGGAGACAGTAAATAACTGGTATAAAAACGACTCGCGAGTCACTATTTCCTCGGGTCTTCTAAGCTGCTCAATTTGTGGATGCTTATTTATATCAAGAAACTAAAAGAAAAGGCTTAAGAGTTTTTCTATACCCATACTCTTAATGAAAGCTTCCTTGCACTGGGCTAAATAAAGGACTTTGCTAGGATTAAAACTTTTTGTTATGTTATAATATTATAGTTAGATTTTATATGTATATGTGGCATCTGATAGAGACACTTTTGGATTGATCATAACCGGGGCTAGTTGAGAAAGTAGAAAGCTGTGAGGCCTGTGTAGTACAGGAGTTTTAACTAGAACGAGTAGAAAGGAGCTCTTTTTCATGTTTAATCCTTGCCTTGAATTTCCCAAAGCAACTAACTTTCTAATAGTAGAGATCCTTTATTGATACTTAGATATTAGGGCTTTCCGCAGGGGTACTAGCACATTCTAGTTAGAAATTAGATTATACTTTGTAATTTGAGGTTTCAATTTCCTGTGGAGAGTCCTGAAAATGTTTCTTTTCAACAATTACTATCTATATATTTCCTATATAGATAGTAAAGGGGTACTAACTAATCTACCAAGACCTGAGAAATAATAGTATTCGTTTCAAGGGACCCTTTTCTGATTTAGGCTTTAGGGAAGCTAATCATAGAGAAGTCTATATTAAATTATACATATTCTTTTTTGCAAGCTGGTTCGCGCGTCGGATGAAGAATACTTAGGGGTAGTTGATTCAATATAGACGCTTTTTTGTATCTTAGTAACTAAAAAATGTTAGAGTCTTTTTATTTTATAAGGAATAGAAAAGCACGCGAGGTAGTTTTTAGCAAAGTCTATTTTTATTTCATATAAAAGGGATTTCCATTATACATTATAAAAAGGATCCTATAGTAACCTTTTTTAATTGCATCGGCGGTTCTCGGGGTTTTGTAGGTCAGTAATATTCTAAGAATTTCTCGCTTCCGTGAGTAAGTAGATTCCACAAAGTCCATCCTTTAATATTTGTGAACAGATATGGCGTAGGAATAAGAGATGTGGGCATAAAAAAGGAGCAACTAGCTAAGTTATACTATAAGAAAGAACCTTTTTTAGAAAAAAGCAAAAACCCCTTAGAAGTGGTATTTTTAATCCATTATACCATACAATACGTCTTATTAATAAAGTTTTCTAATATTTTCTCCTAGTTGACGACAAAGATAGTTGAGAAAAACCTAGAATCGAGGCTCGGTTTATCCGTGGCAAACTGCGGTGCTCTTTAGTATCTGGGCTAGCAAGATTAGTAGAAAATTGAGAATCTCTAGCAAAGTCGAGCTATAGTCCGGCTCTGGAAAGAGGCCTCGGTACATCCTTATTTTACTTTACTCTAATAGAAGCCCCAGCTCTGTGCAATACCTAATTGGGAAACGTTTTAGAATAATTATAAATTCCCCATTATAGCAATTACAAAGGGGTTCGGTATAAATTAAGAAAGATTAAAGAGGCCTCTTCTCTTTTTCTTGGAACCACTCCAATAGAATATAAAAAGTAGTAGAATGCTCGTTTTTATACGCATGCTTATGGCCCCCGTCTAAGATAAGATTGTCCAGTGAATCCAATAAGTAGAAGAAATTCAAAACCTCCGATCCTATGAAAGTAGATAGTTATACTAAAAGGAATCCGAATCCCGGCAAGCCCTTTTTATTAGACTACTTTACAAATAGGTTGTAGTATAAGGAAATCCTTGTAAGAAATTAATATAAAGTGTAACTAAATATAGACCTCTTCAATTGAATTGAGATTTTTAGTACCGCCCCGGTCTTGTCAACGTCGAAATATATTCAAGTAGAGTAAACAAACTCTTTAGTCATAGGTTTTGAATTAAGCAGGATAAATTTAATATAGTAAAAGGAACCCCTTAAGTTCTACATTTCCCTACTAGAAAAGTAAACCCTTAATAAAAGCCGCTTATGCAGATACAGAATAGAATTGTTTCAGATTTTACGAATTAGAGCACTGCCCCAGCTACTGGATTTTTTAAAAGTTTTGCAGGAGAAACAGAAATAGGGCTTCTTATAGATTTTATAGATCCCCTAACCTAGAATAAGTAAGAAAAACCTCTACCTTAGGCTTTACCGAGGATTCGAATTCCTATATTTTACATTTTTTAAGACCCCAAGAGCTTGGCTTTTTCCTTAGATTAGAGTAAGATAAGGTAAGAAAAAGAAAACCTCCTATCTACATGTGTATTCCATATTCATTCCAGAAGAGTAGAGGAACCGGAGATGTAAGCAAGACAGGGACTCACATTTATAACTTTTAAAAACTTCAAAAAGACCCGGATACCCGCCAAGGCAACCCAAGAGCCCTAAAAAAGAAAGATTGAATATTATACTAAGGTTGGGCGTAATAGCATGGCAATTCTAGTATAACCCTCGCAATTATAGTTTGACTTCTGACTTCTCTATCTCTAAGCTATTATTCATAAGTTTTTAATTAGCAATGAAAGGGAGTGCACTTAAAGGGCTTCCTTCAACTTTAGCTTCCGAGAGTAGGGCCTTTTATCTTACGGGATATTCCCTTTCGGCAGTTGCTGGATCCCTTTAAAAAACCTAAATTCCTAGATCGAAAGTAAGTGCTTTTTAAAAAGGTATTCAGGGTTACTAAATTTACAGGTTGTCCGTACTGTATTTTAAAATATTTTCACAATTTAATAAGAGCCCTGTAAGTTGGGTTTGCTGTAGGCCCCTTGATATTTAATTTACAGAAACACGGAGCTGATAATAACCGAATTAGAATTAAAATACTCTTTAACAAGACTCGATTAAATTGTGATCCCCGCAAGGCAAGGAGGAGTTAGTAACTTCAGTAGTCCTCATTATAAATTCTTTTTTGATATATGTAAAACATCCAAGTTAAGTAAAAACTAAAACTTGCTTTTCAAATAAAATGAAAATGAGTACTAAAGTGATTGCTTTATCTCTGCTATTTGTGTCACTCATTTATAGTTTTATGAGGTTACTCCTTTTTTCTAAGAATTCTTCCGTAGTGAAATCAGTATACGCTCGGTGATAGGGCATAGTAGTTAGCAGATCCCTTATATTGCATTTATGTCATTTAAGACTAGATAAAGGGTTTTTGTACTTAAGGGGGTCTTCCTTTGAAACTTTGATTTATCACTCACCTTGCTGATTTTAGTTTAATAATTAAGTCGTAAAACAGGATTATGATTATATAAAATGAGAACTTCATTTTATCCTATTGAAGTTTATAAACTACTTAGTGGGATCCCGAGTTAAATAGGAATGAATGCTATACAAATTATGACTATCTGGTATCCCGTACCCTTTTTGAATACGTAAACCAAAACAGAGTATCAAGAACATATAAACAAAAAAACCCGGAGGAATTTCTGCTCAAAGTGAGGGAGCAGAGATAAATAAAAACTGGGGGTATTGTATAAAAATTTTTTATACGAGACTTTCCTTTGTTAATAAGTTTAAAAACAAGGTAAAGCTTAGCAGATTAACGCTTTACTTATCCCGAATCTCTTACTTCGGTCACTAAATAAGAAATAAACAAGGTGCATATACTTTTAATGTAGATCTTTTATAACGAGGCTTTACAAGAAAGGGTTCTAAAATGATACACGAGCAAGGGGCGCTTTTTAGTTGTACAAGTTCAAGGTCTCTAAAAACTTAAAGAATCCATAAAAGAAAAAACTAAAGCATTAGAATATTTGATCAAATCAAAGTGAAATTTTAAAGTACCAAGAGTCCTATAAGAGCCTACTTAATATAGAGAGTGCCCCCTTGTCTAGGAGTAGCAACTCCTTCCTTCTAGAGTACAAAGGATATAAGTTCAATTTTTGATACGAATAATATTAGAAAAGCTTCCATAGTAAGTAATTCTTAAATTTTCTGCGAGTTTTGCCTCGTACTTGGGAACTTTTTGTTTTAACGCTAATAAAGGAATTCCCGTTAATAGGCTACTCATAGTTAGATGTTTTCAAAGAGAATTAGTTAAAAGGGATCTAATTATGCTAATTATATAAAAAGTCTTTGAACCCATGAAATTTTTGTTGATAAGATTTTGCTTTAGCCTCGAGTGAGATTGGTTAAACTTTTACACCGCCCCTAAGGAAGTCTTCTTTATTTTAAATCCGGGAAGGGTGGTTTAAGAGTTTCTCCACTTAAGGCACTCCTGTTTAAAAATAGAATAAAGGGGCTGGAAACTTCTAAGCCAAGAAGTTCTACTAAAACTAAATAAAATTTTTTGGATAAAGGGTAATCCTGAAAATAGAAAACAGTTAAGACCTTTTACTAATGGAGTTGGTGCCTCTCTTTATTAGTTATACATTACAATTACATTAAAGTATTCTAGATTAATTTCAGCATAGTTCATTGCAAATGTTAAGAGTGTAAATACTGCTTTTATAATTGTATATAAATCTTAAATCAAAGAGTAAACCATTAACCACCCTTCTTAGAAGCTCTATATCTTAGTTAATTCACGGAGCTCCTTGTGCAAAAGCGCTACCTTTTGAATGAGGCCCTTTTACGACCTAGGATATATAAAGTATAAAAACTTGTTTTTATGTAATGTAGCAGCAGGGTTTTTTAGTATTGAAAATTCCTATAGAGTAAGGCAGGGCTTTTACTAGCCAACAAGTGTAGTATATTTGTTCCTGTTTTAATAAGACACTCTTTAGCATAATAGGGATAGCTGGATTTTTGGTCGTTTCGAAAAAAGCTTAAGATAATTATAAATAATAGGATAAGTTGAGTCCTTTTTACACTTTTATAAATTTATTTAAAGGTTTAACTCTTAGGCCTTACTTTAAAAGAAATCGGTACGATAGGTAACTAAGTTTTATACGAGAGTCTTTCTAGAAAAAAAAGGAGTAAACAAGGGATTTCTTTAGTATTCCTTATCTTATCCGGGGACCCCGGCAGTGTCTTTTGTGCTCGAGAGATTTTTTAGGGGATTTTGTGGGTTTCAACGGATATAAGGTATAATAAAAACAAAGAAAGTTAATGGCATAGCTTAGAACAAAAGTGTAGACTTTTTATAGCGAGTCAAGATAGTTTGTTGCAGCTTAATATCGAGTTCTTTATTTGAGTCCGCTTTTTTAAATAAATTTAAAAAACCTGTATGAACCAAGCAATAGAGCTAAACTCAGTCGGATATAGAGAAACTTTGTATACTTTTAAATACCAGTCTGTATTCAAGTGATGCTATTATAATATAAGGAGGTCTTTATTAAGTTCATTTTAGTCCCCTTTGTATCAAAAGAAGATTTTTTCAATTAAAAAAAGAGCCTCTTCGAAAGTAAAAAAAAACATATATTTTATTTTGTATTAAGGAATTCTGTCCGAACCGAAATAGAGCAATCCGCTTACAGAAAGGGAATTCTTTGAGAAGGCCGTTATATAAAACTTCAGTATCCGCGATAAATGTACGGAATTCCTTAGGCGAAAATCGAGACCTATAAATAAGGGGGTACCGTAAAACTTTCAGTGCACAGAAGGATACACGTTCAACTTAGACTAGAATCTAAATTTCTCCCAGGAGTCTCGTGTAATTGAAACTTACTTATTATATACTGATTAAACAACCTCGACGATAGTTTGTACAACAACGCTACCCTCCCCCTATTACTAGCATATTTATGGTTGGAGTGTATCTCTCGTATAAATTACTGCGCAAACAGCTCTAACCTCTGCTAAATGGATACAACTTCCTTAACAAGTGGGGAAATCTTGTGTATTTTACTCTTTCATGAAAATCTACTAATAAAGATATTTTGAAGTATCCCCGCTTTCACTTATATAGGGGCACACTGGGAAGCTTTAGTTACATTGAGTTATTATATTACCCTCAAATCTTGTTTAAGTCCAAGAACTTAGAACAGATGAAAACCACCCGAAAATCAGGAGTCAAAGTTTTGTTTTGCCGGAGTTTATACTATATTCCTATATATTCAACCCCAATCTTTTTACCCTGTTCCCTAACGGTTACAACAAAGCTAAAAAAGAGTCCCTAAAAGTTTCTTGAGTAGAAAGTGTCTTATCACGGATATTTCTTTGTCAGGATAAAAGGAACTTCTTCCTGCCCGAATACCCGTGTTTCTAACTTGCCCATTAACAGAGCTCCTAAAACTAAAAAGGATAAGTAAACCGGAGGTAATCTCGTGAATTAGACTTGCCAATATCAAAGGTTATAGTGCATAAAAAGGCACCCTTCTCAGTAGTTGTGTAATATAGAAAGTCTATTAGAATTACAAAAAAAGAGGGGTCTAAAAAAGCGAAATTATTAGTTCATTCAAAAAAACTCGCGTAATATTCGACAAACCCTGAGAGCAGTCAAAGTGTTTCTAACGAAGACTCGAGTGACAGAAAGGGCGAGGGTAAAAGGTACGTAGCTAAAAACGGGGCGTTCAAGGACGGCTTAATTTCTTAATTAAGACCTTTAGAGAATACCCGGTAAACAGGAGTTGTAGGAATTTGTACTTATCTAGAAAGTGCTCCCGAAACCCAATAATTTTATGAAAACTTTCTTTAAAACAGACCTAAGATTAGCTCGTTAAGAGGCTATTAAATTTCTTGTCGAGTTGCTTTTTTTTATTGGAGCGCCGCCTGGGCTTTTAATTAGGTTACAGATATTTTAGTAAGTCTCTCGGAGCATTCGGTAAGGAACTCCTTTTTAATTAAAGGTAAATCTTGTGGTATTTAGTACTAAACCCGGAAAAGAAAAGCTTCAGTATCTAAAAAGGGAGTAACCAGGCCAGAGCGTCCGTGATATTCTTGATTCAAGAGTTCCGGTCCTATTCCTATAGAGGGTTTACTCTTTCCACAAGATTAAAGGGTTTTATTCATAAGGGTTCCCGAGAGTCTTAAAAAGCCCCGTGCAAAAGGATTCTCGTTGAACCGGAGGTTAGAGTAAGCAATTCAATTCAGTTTTTGGCACTCCTAGTACTGGGGCTTCATATGTTTTAACTTTTCGGTTATTTATAGGTATAAAAAGAAATTCGAATCACTTAGACAAGGAGACTCTTTTAAACTATCTATACTATCTAATTCCTATTTTATATATGCTAAACAAATAAATAATTCTTAATTTCTTAAAGAGTAATACGACTACAAATATAAACTCAATAAAAAAACAGGATTGGTTTGGTCGTCTAATCCTGTGCATGGTTAAAGTTGAGTATTACATGGGTTCGTGTACAATAAATTAAAAAGGAGCCTTGAGAATCTTGATAGAATTCCTTTTTTTGTACTACTCAAAACCGGGTTCTTAATCTTTAATGTTTCCCATGAAAGCAGGAACTCTCTTTCAGAAAAGTAAATATCGAGTCTTTCTTTATTCTATATTTTTGTCCACTATTGATTGAGATACAAAAAGAAAAAATTGACTGATTAATCCTATTTCATTCAAGTTTTAAAACTCTTTTAATTAATAATTAACGGAAGGGTATCCTTAAAAAAAAGGTAAAAGCTGTAAGTAAGCCCCTTTGTCATTGAATGAAATATAATCTTGCGTTTTGAATCTGAAAGTCAAACTTTAAAAAGTCTAAACGGAGCCCGCGTGGGTAGCTTATAATAAAGAGGGAATACTCTATTCGAAGGCAAGAACTAAATTTTAAGGTTTTCTTTTGTTGCTGAGTCGGGTATATAACTATAACTAAGTAGTGTCTGAGGTTACCCGTTTTTTGTGCAGGAGAGCACTATGAAATTTGATATTAATTTTAAGTAAAGAGTTTTCCTAATAACCTAATAATAAAAAAAAGAGAAATCGTAGATATGACATAAATGAGAACCCTCTTAGAGCTCGCAGAAACTCTAAAAATACCTGTGGGTCAAGTTTTACACGATAAGACGATAAGTCTAGCTCCGGTATAATATCAAATAACAAGAGAGCATAAAGTCAAATTAATTCTATGATTTTTTAAGTCCAGTAAAGTTCCCTAGAAAGGCATCTTTTAGACTAGTACAAAAAATCTCCTTCCCGAATTCACACCTATTTCTTCATTTACGTTATACTACCTGCCACCGAGCTATAAAGCTATAAAGAGTTCCCAAAGCTTCTCCTTTATTTTGGAAACAGTTTCCACGAAGTGCTCTAAAATATATCAGAAATGAAATTTCTTATTATTATTCGAAAGTAGATAAATCCCAAAAGATTCCGGGCTTCACTACAGTGTCAACAAAAGGGTAGTCCTTACTCCTGCAACTTTAATTATAAATTACGAATAACTTTTCTATAAAAGTTGCCAGAGTAAGGACTACGTGGTATATAAGAGAAAGATTTTGAGCTTGACTTTCTAACAAGATTCTACATC
>JAYMTL010000044.1:0-123419 GCA_036897445.1 Pelargonium tetragonum
ATCTTAAAGGATGAACCTTTTTTGTGTCATTATCACAGGACAAAGATTTAGATACCCTTGAAATTCTAGGATCTAGCCTAGTATAACGGCAGAGCCGATTAAGAGCCTTCCTCCGCGGAATTTTTCTTAATTAGTTGTCAAATTGCTCCCATGTATATATAACTGTACTTACATCTTAAAATTTTTAGTTGACTAAGGTGCTATAAGTCTTTCCTAACCGGAATTTGTGCAAAAACTCCGCGGTTTTATCTAAAAGTTCTGTATCACCTTATAATTTACTTTAGATAAAAAGATTTTGTTAAGAGCTTCAATTCAATTTCAATAAGGGGTTCTTATAATGGCTACTGTTGGGAAGACCTGGAACCCACAACTCGAGCATACTACTAGCTATAATCTTTTTTATTCAGGTGCTTGTGTTATAAGCTACTCTTTGACAAGTTAGGTCTTAATTATGTAACTATAAGGAGTCGTTCAAGTAAGGAACTGTGTTTCCTACAATAAATCAAGCACAAGAGCCCCACTATATCTGTCTGCATATCTTGAAGAGTTTTTATTGTAGTGAGTTTAGAAGGTAGGACTAGGGATACATTATTCATTTTGAAATTCGTTGGAGATTCTACTACGTCAAAAAGAATTATAAGAGCCCCCAGTAAACTACCCTTAAGGATTAGATATCAATTATAGATCTCGAGGGTCTTTATGTAAAAATGTAAAAAGATCCACCTTCAAGTCAAGTAAAGGGTATTAAATCATTAACTGCTCCCGCTTTGAGTAGGCTTGCTAGGATCCCTTTCTTGTTTACTAGAAATGAAAGGCTTTATTAAAATCGAGGATTTTCCTTTGTATAACAAAAGTGACTATAAGATACCTCCTAAACAAATCGGAACCCTCATTTCCATCAACTAAGACTAAAGTTCCCCTTTTTTTATGTGAAATCAAGTTTCTTGTATCCCCCTCCTCCCGGAATCTCTAAAACTAAAAATTCCTTGTATAAAAGAAGTCTTTGCACTTAACGGGTCCCTTTGAATCTAGCTTGAGTTGATTCCGGCATTTCAAAGCAGTATCTTAGTAAGAAGATAAACCTAAAAGAAATTCCATTCATTTCTCCAGGGGTTTCTAGTTCTCTGGTAATTGCTATGGCTTAGTCCCTTAGACTGAGTTTGACAACTAGTATTGGAAACACTTACTTAAAACTGAAAAGTCGAAAAAGATGATAAATAATGAGTCTACCCACCTTTGGTATTGCTTGGGCTTAATTAATTCTTCAAAAAGGGTTTCGTTTGTCTAGAAGAGAATATTCAAGGAAAAGCAAGCTTGATTCCTTGCCATCATATGCTTTATTGTAAGCAAACCTTATACTCTTTCTAGGGCGCCTATCTATATTCAAAAGCTTTTTATTACTAACTATCAAAAATCGGACTACTCTAAAAAAAGAAAGAGTAATGGAATGGATAACCCAAGATATAAATACAAGCAAAGAGACTCTTAGTTTTCCTGTCTCAAGTCTACCCTCTAAGGTGCTCCTGATAAAGAGCTCTTAAACTTTACTCTATGTAGGGATCCTAGCTACAAAAGAAATAGGAAAATAGAAACTTCTTTTAGAGGTTTCCCTATTTCTAGTCTAATTTGGATATCCATTTCGTTGTTTTTCTAGTATCAAATTGGCTTCACTGAGTCCCTTTAAATAGTCACAAGTAAGCTGTAATTTTTTAAGGATACCCTTATGCAAACTACTCAGATTGAAACTAAGATTCTTGTCTTGATTTGCCTATTTGGTCCGTTTATAGAAAGCTTTGGTAAAAAGAATAAAATCTTTCATTCGCTTAGATAACGGGTTTTCGGTTTTCATTTAGGGGATACCGTAAACATTCTAATACTTATTATGTTTTAGTCCTTTTTTTTACAAAAGCGCACTTGTGGATAAAACTCCTTTCTATTTAAAATTCCTAATATCATCCTTATTCTGCACAAACAAAAAAGTAAGACCCTAAATTTACTAGATACGTGTTTAAGGCTTGTCAAAAAAAAGAATAGGAATAAAAAAAAGTAACTTACTAGTATTGCTTTATTACAGTTTCTTAGGGTACAGAATTCTATTTCAATTCATTTAGAAGGAAAGAACTTCTATAGAAAAACGAGGTTTTTACTAACCACAGGTGTTTAAAAAGGGCTTATATAGTTTTCTGGTTTTCAGAATACTCACTTTAGTAAGATGTAGTCTTAACTGTTCTTAATACCCGAGAGTTCTTCACTAACTACGCCATAACTTTTTTTTGCTAACCATAATAAGAGGAGCTGTAGGATACATGGGACTTATACAAAATTCGACTCAGGCGTTTACTAAGTATTTACTTCAAAGGAATTCTCATATTGAACTTTATCGTACCTCAAAACTCATTCTGCGCCGACTTACAGGATTTTTTATAGGTTTAAAAAGTTAGGTCAAACCTCTGACTTATGTCCAGTAGTTCTCTTAGTCTAAAGTCAATTCTCTTTTTTACCGACGGAAGGCTTACGAAGGGGGTTCTTGTATAGAGTAATTCTAGACTTTCTTACGTTATAACCACCTTAGCTTAATGACTTACTTGTTTCTTCTTCCTCTTTCTTCAGAGATATACCTTTTTTAACAGCTAGACTTCTTCTAGTCCTTAGGGGCAGTACTCCTACCTGTATTAGTAACATACCTATGCCAATCTTAGTCAGGTAGATTGTACCTATAGCTAGAATCTTGTAAGAAGTTATTCTCTTAACTATACCCAAAATCTGAGTCTTTTTTTAGTAGGTTATAGTAAGAATAGGTATCTCAGAGTAATAGTATACTTTTTAGAGTAAGGCATATTCTCGACCTTTGTTCTTATCAGTAAAATAGGAAACAAAATGAATAGTATATTGGGGGAGTCCCTTATGGAGGGGTGCCGAATAAGGCGGGAAGTATACAGAATAGTAAAGACTGACGCTAGAACCTACACTAAGAGCAGACCTGAACCTTGATTTGTAAACAAAAGACTCAAAAAAGAAAGAATTAAGGATGAAAGCAGATAACCCAAGAGTTCTTATCCAGAATAGCAAAAAACACGAATTAGTACGTCTCTTAGTCTTAGGGTGGTTTTTTTATTAAAATTCTTTATACTATTTACTAGGTTTCTACAATTCCCGAAAGATTAGCATTAACACCCAGAATTAGACAAAAGTAAGAAAGAAAGAAAAGGGTTTCTATTACACATCTTGAATCCCGAGGAATCTCTATAATAATAGAAGACTTAGGACAAAAAACTTTGATTTAACTTCACATAACAGGAAATTCCTAAAAGTACCTTACCTAGTATCCCTTTTTGACTGAGACTTGCTCTCTTCATTTGTTTCTTATTCTTTCTATTCACCATAATATACCTTCTTACTTACTTCTTACTTAAAAGCTGTACCTAAAACCTAAAAGTCCTAGTCTTTGTAGTTAGATTTTTATTAGGAGCTATACCAATCTTTATATCTGTAGCTAGATTCTCCCTCTTATTTGTTTGGGGACTTCTCTGTACCCTATGGCTTACCTTGCAGCCTACATAGACTTTACTATAGTTTGAGTAAGGACAATACCTCCTGCTTTTTCTTTTTATCGTTAGGGAGGGCAGAAACCTTAGGGGGATATACAAAAAGTCCTTGTTCCTGACTGTAGCGCGGCGAAGGAAGGTAAAAAAAAAGTATAATGAATATAACTACATATGTTAGGACACCACCTACTGCTTACTCATAAATCTCTTCACACAAAGACCAACTCTAGAAAGTGTAAAATAGAAATGCACTCCTTTAAAAGGGGATCCCTTTGTTTTGTGAAAGGTTCTTAATGCCTTAAAGTATACCGTAGTAAATAGATATCTTAAATTTGTTTTTATACAGGACTGACTTGAAGTAGTTCTTATAGTACTGGAGTCTTTTCCTTTAGCTTACTAAAAAGAAAGTATTCAAGAACTGGGATACTTAGCAGGTTCATAGCTATTCCTTAAGTAAACCCGGCCTATAGAGTGCTCCTAGCGGAGGTGCAAAGGAAGCCTTTGCACCCTCGTCACTACTTTTAAATTAAAGGATATAGGAGGCATCAAAAGTAGTGTACTCCAAAAAGCTTTTTAGTAAAGAATAGGGAATATTCAAGATTAAAAGGGCGGGTCTAACTAGAAAGAATTGAAGCTAAATTCACGTGTTCCAGGTTTTCAATGATAATAAAACAAAGATTTTCTTGAATATTTGTAAGTGAAAGCCAATTTTGGAGATTTGTTTTTTCTTAGTTAGAATTCTAGTTAAAAGTCTTTTTCAGTTTATAAAGAGAGCAGGTCTAGGAATTTGATTGGGAAGAAAAGAGAGTAGGGCTCCTTTTTTTAGTGTAGTATGTAAAAGATTTGCCCTTAATGTTACAAGTTTTTACTGGTTTGACTAACCCGTTCTAAATGTCTGGGACTTGCCTTTAGATAGATTTATTGATTTCTTACTTAGCCTTAGAAGTGTTACGAGATTTAGAACCTGCACATTCCTGCGTGATTCTACTCCGTGTTTTGTTATAGAGAGCTTCTTTGTCTTACTCTATTTGTGAAATTTCCTATGTTTTATCTTAAAAAAGAGAGCTCGCCCTACTCAAAACTTCTAAGAAAAAACTACTTAGTTATAAAATTCCGGGGAAACTGACTTGCCCGTAAAACCCCATTCAATAAGAATTTCTTGTTTAACTCGTCGGAATTCCTTTACCCCTACCTGCATGCCTAAGGATTTGATCCCCGTACTAACCTTTGGCTTTATAGTAGGAAACCTTATAGGATTGCACTCTTGATTTGATTGGTTAAATCCCTCCTCGAAATAATGTAACTAAAATTCTTTCTTTTTACCTGAAAATTAGAGGCTAACAAAAGCCCTAGGAAGAAGACCCTTTTTATGTACCTACCTTAGGAAAGCAAGGAAGAACCCTTTCCGATTGAAAACTAACTAGATAACTCTACTACTCTTTTTATTAATGTTTTCTATTCTATACTCCTGAATAGGAAAGATTTCCCCTTTATAGATTCTAGATAGATCTTTCCGAATCCCTATCTATAGGCTTATAACTAAACCTTTCTAAGCTTGCCTTTGGAAAAGCGGTTTCCTTTTGCTCCGCTCCTGACTGACTTATATAAACTCACTAAAAACTTGTAATTACAATTCCTTGTCATCTAAATGCTTATCAATCCTAGTTCTAGGTTCTACCCCTTTTTAAGACTGAAAAGCCATAATATCTAAAACTTCTTAGCCCCGGGTTTCTTACCCGCTATACCCTTCTTTTTATAGCCCTGTTTGATTAGCCTTTATCTGTATCTTATTCTCGGAAACTTCTTACCCTATAACCAAGGATTTCCTTACTTCCTTCAAACTCGAACTACAAGCTACTGCAAAAGACATCGGTTCAAGTCCGATCCTATACACTTCTTCTTAGCGATTCAGCCCTTCTTAATAAGATACCTTTTTTAAGACCTCTAAAAGAATTCAAATTCCCTTTGTTAGCAGCGGAACTCTTTTATTTAAAGAATTCCTTTTGATTCTGTAACTTAAACTCCCCCTCCCCTCTAACCAGAGTGCAGAATAAAAGAAGACCCAGGTTCTAATCTGAGTCTTATGAGCCCCTCCTTTTACCTACTATTACTTGTTAAAAATACGAGAGTACATAAAGACTCCCTATCTTACTTATACCCTCCAAAAGAACTCCGGGGAACCCTCTCACTTAAATCCTTACCTAGATCAAACGATTTTCTGAAGCACCTTAAAAAAATTTTTATTGTAATCTTTAGATTCTTTTGATAATATTAATATGAAAATGAGTACTCAGGTGTCTATACAACAAGGGAATGCTTTAATAAAAAGCAGTTCAGTATTATAGGTAAGTTCCCAAGGGCTTTATAGTAGTTAAGTAGTTGTGGTATAAACTCCTTTACCTTTAGATTATCTGCCTTTCTATTTTGTAAACAAGGGTTCCTAGGGGATTTCTTAATGCAATTTATCTGATTACACACTGGAGTTCCAACACAAACAAGACTGCCAGTACCTCATTTTCAAGGATTACTTTGTTAAAACTTCCTTTTTTAGGATTGCGTGTAAACTTAGTCGAGTACTGCCCTGATTTTTCAACTCGGGGTAATTTATTGTAATAGACTGACTCGTTGTCACACTTTCTTTATCTGTAATGAAAGACTGAAACTTATATATGTACTGAGTATGCTATAAGGGATGGAATTTTTTTTATAAAAAAAGGAATAAACAATAGTATTAGCCTGTTGTGGTATACCCTTGACTAGCCGAGCGTGCTTTAAGTTTCTCAACATATGTAGAAAGTTTAGCTATAAAATTCCCCAAGGACAAAAACTTCTATACTAACTTGCCTTAGTGTTATAAGACTTCCTAAAAGGGAGACCCTATACGATCGATCAGTAGGACTTTGAAACCTACGTCATAACCGAGCAGTACGTTTGAACCAAGGAAACTTCCAGTTTAGCTTCAATCTTATGAATACTCTATAGGTATAACCTTATTGGTAACTCCTTTATAAAAAATCAAGCAGCGAAAGAAGAAAGATATAATAACTACTCTTTTTAAGGATTCTTTTAACTCGGTTTCGAAAAGGGGTATGCAGAATGGGTTATAGACGGTGTACTAACTAAAACCACTTTTTATTTTTTGTAGAACCGAGGAGGTCCGTGGATTTTCCTATTGTTGCCAGGTTCTCTAGTTAGCAAGAAGGCCTAAAGCTTATAATTTAGTAAATAAAAGAAGGAAGGGTCTGTTTCCAGCTCCAAGGATGCTAAGGAATTCAGGTAAAGTAAAGAATAAAGTCTCCTACTTTCGGATTATAAGGAATAAGAGAACCGAACTCTAAATATTATATAAAGAATATAAAGAAAGTCTTTTTTTTTTTGTAAAGGCAATTAAGGTCTAAGCGGATTTTTAGCCTCTAGGGAGTTTCGTTTCAACTAATGAATTAGGTTTTTACAAGATAGAACAAAGCCCGGAGTCCTTTTCTTTGAATTTGCTTTAGAAGTCTTGTGCTTTATGAAAGGTAATTTCATAAGGGTTTTCCTTAATAACTGACTCTAGAGAAATCCCGTGAAACTTGTATAAAAATAGAAAAAGGTTCTATTCTTGTAACAGTAAAACTCTACTCTTGTTGGTATAACAAAGCTGTACTATAACATCTAAAGTCTCTTTGTAAAAATACCGGAGTACCTCAGATCCTATGCTGAATCTATCAATACGAACGGGTGCTCTTAAACGACTAAAAGTTTTTAACAGGCACTCTGTCGTCTTCGTCTTGACACTTTTGTTTTTACTTAGTGTATGCTAGCTTAAGGGTTTTTATTTACCCTTAATTCGGGCGCTTAGAGAGGAAGAGGAACCCTAAAAATCGGCAGCCTTGGTTACAGGATTGAATACTAATAAGACTCCTAAGACTTAAAAACGGAATAGTATAATAGGTTCAAGTTCTTAGAGGAATTTTTTTCTAGCTAAAACTAGGAGATTCGCACATGGGCAGCCCCCTCCAGTTGAAGAGTCTCTTGTCTTTATTATCAGCTTTAACAAAGAGTCTTTGCTGTTTAGAACTCTAGAATACTCCGGGATCTTTTTTCTCCCTGTTGCTGTTGATGTAAAAATTCTAAATGGAGCGAGCTGAGTCAATTGCCCTTTACTCTTTAAAAGAAGGAACTTAATATCCAATATACTACAAAAGATCCCACTCGGGACAACTTTACTAAAACTTATTAAATCGGGAATCTATATATAACGAAAAAGAATTTAAGAGGAAGACGAAGAGAAAAGAGTACTAAATATGACCCAAAGCATAAGAAACCCTTTAAGAAACGGGGCTTTTGAAATCTTTCTACTTTTACTGGATTTACTGAAGTTTAACTTATAAATAGTAAATAGGGCACGGAGAAATTAACATAACATAAGAATCTAAGGTTTTCATTAAGTATAATATAATGTGTACAAGTGTAAAAGGCTCACTTTGCAGAGGGGCTGAAAGACAATAAAGCTTCTTTTTTGGATTATAAGACTTATGCAACTCAAGATTATAAAAACCTGACTTGTTTAGGAAGAGAATACCTAAATAGGGTTTACAATATAAAACTCAAGAGTAAGCTAGCTTAGTTTTTCAAAGAACAAGGCTTAGAAAGAAAATAGAGTTGCAATTTCTGAGTTAGGCGCCTAAGTGTGGGGCCCTATATCCTCGCTAGAATCTCATTTTTCAAGTAAGGCAGCTTCTATAGCCTTATCAAAAAAGTAGCCGGATACTAATAAGGTAATACCGCTCTGGGAAAGCCTATAATTAAAGACCTAACAAGTTTGGACTAAGGAATTTCGTACAAAGTCTGAAGGATTCCAAGTAAGAACTCCTAAAATCTGTAAGAATCCAATTAGGGAAGGACTGAGGAGTTCTAACCTTGCCAAGTCCTCTAGTCTAGAACAAGGGGAAAAAGAGGAGTGATAATGGGAGTCAGGAGTCTTTCAAAGTAACTACTTGATCTAACCTTTTTCAGAAATAGGAGACAGAGGGGTATCCTTCGTTTAGCTGTTATAAATATATCCCTGTAACTGGCCACCTCTAATTCGTTAGATGATTGAGCAAAAGTCCGTCCTTAAAAATTGAGTTTACCTCTTAGTTGAAACCTTGAGACTTGGACAGGGATAACTAAATTAGACTTAATTAAGGAACGTATATAGCTTTAGGGGGAGAGTAGTGAAAAAAGGGTCAACATTTTGGTATTGATAACACATGTATAAGCACCAGCACCAACATCCTATGCTTCTTCTTTTGCTTTTGTTTTAACTGACTTAGCTGCTCTTTCATAGACCTAGATTCTGCCTGTTTGGGATTCTTCTTTTGTTGCTTTCATAGGATTGGTAGGAGCAGAAGAAGAAGAAGGAGGCGCTATATTAGTCCTAGTAGACATAGCAAGCAGAGGAACGGGGCTATACTACCTATCCAAGTAGTACCTAACTTATAATAGGGCATATAGAGGATGAAGCTTACTGTAGCTATTATATTATATTATATTGTATATAGTAGATAGGCGCATTAGGCTTATTATAGTTGTTTTTGTATTAGTTGTTTAGGCAAGATTTATCTTGTGCTATGAGCTTATCGATAGAGAGGGTGTAGCCTTAATTGTATATGAGTGAATCTCTCCTACCGAGTCAACTCTTTTGGAGTTTAGGAGGGGTTAGCAATGATAATACACTTACCTACGCCAACATCTGAATCTGACTTACCTGACCTACTTGTTGCTGCTTCTTACTCTTAGTCTTAGTACTACCCTGCCTTTGATTGGGAGCTATACCTCTCTTCTTCTTCGTACTCTTACTTTGTTGCTTTCATAGACCTGGGTTTGTACTCTTCATACGAGACATACTACCTATATCCATACCTATTATACCTATAGTTAACGTATTACCATTCATGTAAGCTGTACTGCCTTATCTTCGATACCTGAAGCTAATGTATTCTTATTCTTCTTTATCTTATGGTAACCAGCCTATAGGGAATGAATAGTAAGGGGAATAGGGTAACCTAGGGACTCCTGTTGTAGTTGGTATGTTAGTGAGGAGAGTAAGGGAGTATACTATAGTTAGTTATTAGTTAGGTAATAGATAGGTATCTTGGGTATACTAGGTAGATAGGCTAGTTGTTCTTTTCTTAGTTCTAGGTTAGACTCTTCTTGTTTGTTTATCGATACAGAAGAGAGTTCCTTAGAAATATAAGGTATACGTCCACCTTACCAACTTGTAGCGTTAGCGGAGGAAGGTTGCGGCAGAGTAAAGAGAATGCTACAGCGCTAACAACACATGCTGACTTCTTTGCCTTTGTTTTATTGACTTATGTACTCTTTGCTATACTTATACTTGCTAGAACTGTACCTGTACTTGCCCTATGAGATCTGTAGCTAGGCCTGTACTTGTAGCTGTACTCCTCTTCATATGAGCTCCACTGTAGCTAATGTCTTACCTGTCTTCTTCTTATTCTTACTCTTGTAGCCTTGACTTATTGTAGCTAATGTCTTCTTCTTCAGGATACCTGATAAGATATACCTATAATTCAAAAGAATCCGAGAAAGCTATACGGGACTTACAAAAAGGTTTTTGCTTCGCTGTTGCAAGTCTGTGAATTTAGAAAAAGTATAACGGACCTTAAAGTACAAATATGAAATTGAAGCATCAGGGTTTCTCTAATATAGTGGATAAAAGCACAAGACAAAAATGAGTGCCCATCAAATTACAATTTCTAATGTTTTCTTTAGAATCTCTATTAGGGCATACTCCCTATTATCTAAGGACTTCTCAAGCTATTGCTGGCATTTCCCAACCATAAACTAAAAATGAATAGGAAGGGATTCCTTTAGTTTACCAGTTAGTTGTTAACGAGGTAATGTAATTAATTCGTTCTTGTTGTAAATTGACTTTAAGTTTTTCTAATGGATTCCTCCTAAGTTAGATATTTCTTGGTTCACTTTGAATAACAAGCTCTAACTTGCCTTACTTACGAACTGGGGAAGCAGCCTTACTAACTAGACAGAAGAACTACTTGGTTAATGGACTTACTTTAGGTTTTATATTCCTTTTCTAGAGGTACGTAACAAAATAGGAAACCTTCTGAAATAGAAAGGTTTTTTTTAGGCTTAATTCTAGGGACTTTTTAGTCCTTGTAAAACTAGTATCAAATTCTATTTAACCTCGAAATAGACGGGACCCCTATTAAGAAACTACTCTTATAAGGACTTCCTCCTTACTATGATAGGAGGCAAGAAAGATAATAGTATAGAGGCTTGTTGCAGCGAGGGAATTCTAAGATAGTATACTGATATAGCATAGATACACTATGACAGCCATCTACCAGAATTTAGCCCTACTTCTTTTATGCCTTAACATCCCTTTTTCATTTCATCCGGAATTGGAAACCTGAAATTATAGGAACAGGCAACTCCTTACTCTTCAGGATACCCTAAGAGCTAAACTATGGATCTCTATCTTGATTGCTGCCCTCTTTTTGAGCCTTACTAAAAAGAACCTGAAACTACTAGAAATTCCTTTCATGTTAAACTTGCCAAAAAGATAAAAACTCAGGTCTTTTTTTAATAAATACCCAGACCCAAATAGAAATTCAAGTAGAATAAAGAGAAACCCTTCCTCTTAACTACTATAAAGACTAGAAAGAGAGAAACAAGGCTACTTAAATATTAAAGAGTTTCCCACCGACTTTGATTATTATTATTATGAGGAATTCTTACTGAACTGAGTTGTTAGGGCTTTCCCTCGATTCCTTAGATTCCCAAAGACTCTTACCTTCTTTTTGTAATCCTTATTTCTTAAGACCTTACCATTCCTTTTAAACCAGCTAAGAAAAGACTTTGTCTACCCTGGATTAGCCCCGAGAGAGCTTGAAAGAGCCCTTATTTAGTACTTCCTAGCTAGTAGACTTTGTATCTTGCTTTCTTATTGACTTCTTAACGTATCCCTTTCCCTAGAGCTTTATTCCTAAGACTCTATCTGCTGTATCTTAACTGCGTTACCTTCTTAATCTTCTAAGCAGTACTCATCTTTTATGAGCTAGACCTTCCCTCTTAGGATAGGAGAGTCAAAGACTTCCCTTTTAGAGAAGGCAAGGAATTTAAATAAAAAGTTTCAAGTTTCGCCTACACATAAGTGAGGGATCTATAAAAGAAGGAGTAGTTGCTTTCTTGTTCCGTAGTCATAATTTCCAATCCTTGGTTGGTTGAGACAAGAAGTTCCCTTTCTTTATTAGATCCGCCTTAGACCCCGTACCTGTGTTAGCCCCATTACTTGGTGAGGACTGGGGAACATAATTCCATTCAGATTGCAAACTAAACACCTTTAAAAATCCTTTTTATTCTTTATTCAATATTCCAAAAATGGCTTATCTACTTTACTCTAGCCTTTCCCTTATCTTCCCCTAAAATCTAAAGGAGTACTCTGAGAACCCTCGGGAGTATCCCTATTTATGTTTATGTGCGGAATATGACTATACAAAAGTGGGACATAGACAGAGTATGTACATGCGTAAAAAAGGTAGAACTTTCCCAAGGTTTCCTGATTTATGGATTTCCTGAATTTTTCACCGGAAAAAGGGCCCACTAACCATGGAAAACTTTTAAAAACAAGGCAATCTCTAAAGAGGGAAACTAAAAGATAGACTTGAAACTAGAGCCTTCGCACGGTTAGTGTTTTCAAAGATTTTTTTGGTCAATCAAGACTCGACTCATATCAAGAAGTCTGACTTTTAAGGTTTATTAGAGCTTCCCAGTAGACAAATTTTTCTGTACTAGGTAGATCTAAAATTGAGTACTAAGCGTTCAAAATGGAAATAAGAATAGATAAAATACAGACATGAAGGGGACGTGCATAAGAAGAACCTCTTTTTTTTTCTATTGTGAAGGCAGCTTTTAGAGATCAAAGAAACCCCTTAGAGTTTCTAACCTATTCTCGGTAGTTATTACTAAATTTTTTTTGCCTAAGACGTAGCTATTATCAGGTACTTTATAGAACCTCTAAAACTCTTACGGAACGGATCCTTTTAAGTTTTACTGGAACTTTGGTTTGTAGACTCGGGCCCGTCCCTCTTTTTGTTATATATTATCTAGTATACAGTGCTAGGAGCGTAGCATTTTGATATTTGTATTTAGAGTGGCCCTTTTTTAACCACGGATTTCCTTCGAAGAGATTCCTAATTATAAGGAAATCCCCTTACTATAAGCTAAAAAGTACAGGGCTTGTGTAGTTTTTAAATTAAGTAAGATCTTGTTCCAGGTAACGGGCCTTTTAGTAAGAAAAAAGACCCGAAAAGGAATTGCACCAATACATAAAAAGGCTTTATCTTTATAACTGACCTAAAAGGAAATTTAGCTAAACCACAAACTCAGCAACTTGTATATATTTCCAGTGTAGTAAAAAAAGGGAACTAAAAGGAGTGTGGGGCACTCCCGCTATAGAGCTCTAATTTATCCTTAAATCTAGTTTTATTTAAAGGGTTTCTATTCTACTTTGATAAGGGCAACAGAAAGATGGAGTTATACCTTTCTGTAAGTTGAGGAGTAATTCTTCCTTTTTTATTGCCTAGGATACCCACACTGCGCTACTACATGAGGTTTCTTAGGGGGCTCCTTATAGGTGTTACCCGCTTGGAACTAATGAGAACTTCTTTATTTCACAATTTAGATTCTCCAGGGTTTCAACTAAATAAAATTTTTAATGTTTAATGGGTGTATGCTCGATAAAGACTCCGCTACCCCAGACCCCTTAAAATTCTCAGTTTTGTACATAGTAAGAACTTTCCAAAACTTCCTTTTTCTTTTATCTTGCACCATATCAGTATTATCAGTTATAGTATTAAGCCCTTTTTCAGTCAGTCATTTTCTTTAGGACTAGCTGATACTATTACTATCCTTGGGATCTTAAAGGCGTTCTTTGTTTCCGGTTAAAGCTTATATTCAGTACTAATTTATTGATCTCATATGGGGTGAGAGGTCTTGGAAATTTTGCATGGGGTATCAGAGGATAAGTTTCCGGATTCCCGCCTCGGGACAGAACAGAAGTCAAAATGCTTTTTTATAGGTTACAAGGTGCAGCTAGTAGAGTCAAAACCGAGTGGGAGTCAGAAGTCTTGTTAATAGTAAGAATTGCATTATAAGGAAACGCGGCAATTAAAAAAGGATCCAGGAATATACAAGAAGGTAAGTCATCCGTTAAGCGAAGGGGGAGAGTGCGTTAGTAGAGTATAATCTTGGGAATGAAAAGTATGCCTCGGTTTGCTAGGTAAGATTTTAGATTATAAAAAAGGGATGCAAAGTGGCCGCTCTTAGTGGGCCTCTAATTATATAAATTCTTCTTTAAATTTAAAGTAAGTTCTTATACTCTTATACAATTAGGTGTCATTCCACAGCAAGAGCTACCTAAGAATTTGAATTTATAGACTCTGATCTCATTCCACAGGACTAGCTTTTACTCGATTAATTATAAGCATTTAACCCAATAAAAATAGGGATCCTCAGGGATAGCTTTTTTTATTTAGAATAAGCAACAAATAGACAAAAAGGAATCCTTGTTATGTTTATGTGCTTTTTGTGTTGGATAATACCAACTTTCTAATGCAAGTACGGAATTTTGTTATTTTCCTCCGATTTTTTTTTAATATTTTAAGGTTCGAGCTTCTACTTATATCAGCTTTAGCGTTTCGCTAAAAGTTTTGAAGTGTACTCCCTTTGTAAGAATCAGCGCCTTTATCTAAATGTCAACTTAAAGCAAAAGAAATCCGAAGAGGAGCCTTACTTAATAGAAGTTATTTTGGGGCAAAAAGTGGGTTGGGGAATGCAATAAGGTAAATAAGCTTCGTTTAATAATTCAGTATTTTTTTATCAGGCATTTCTGATTGGGAGCCCAGATAGATTATAGCATACAACAGTCTACGTGGGTTTCCTGATAAAGCAAGCTTGCCAAGGACCCTTTCAATTTAATGTCTTTTATTTAATCTAAGCATTTCAAATTATCCCGTTATCCAGTAAATAAAGAGGAAAAGTTAACAAATATATAAATAGAAGAGAAGTTTCGAACCTATAACACTTAACTCACCCTAGAAAGAAGGGGCCCGCGGGGCTTCCTAAATAAGACAGCCAAAGGGTAGTCCAAACCCCCAAATCCGTGAATAAAGGAAGGGGTACCTACTTTATAAATTTATAAAAAGAAAATTGAGTTCGAAACCAGTCGATCAGTTTTCCTGAGCCGGATGCCCTTTTGAAATACTTAAGGGCTTAGCTTAAGATTAAGATCCCCATACAGAATTCATTACAAGGACCGGATCCAGAGAGAAATTTCCAATATCTATCCAGAGTAAATAGAAAGAAGTTCCACTCTAAAATCTAAGCAGGGCTTGCTTTGAAAAGACCCTAAGCCAAGGAGTTAATGATTTAGCAACAAAAGGATCGAAAAGGGTACCTCTTACTAGGTTTGGCAGTTACTACTCCTTTTTTCAGAACTAGTCCTTCTTCAGCGAGTGCCCTCATTTCTTTATAGAGAGGTCTTCTCCTTAAACTACTAATACAAAAATTCTACCTATTACTAAAAAGAATCTAATAAAGTAAATACTAGGATACCTTATCTTAGTATATTAGTTTAAGTAGAATAGACACCAAGAAGAAGAAAGCTCCGAAGAGTAGTACTAAGCTATGAAGACTCATAATCTTAGTTTGAGTCTTCATAGCTTACTAGGGATACCTTCTGAATGTAATGATATGCATTATCAATCTGCGCGTTTTAACAAGACTCCGTTAAAAAAGGTATCGGATAAGTCCAAAGTTTTGTTTGAAGTTCTATTGATGTTGGTTTAGGAGGGAATAAAGTATCCTTTTGAACAGATAAGTTGCAACTTTCTCTTACACTAAATTTAAGATTTAAGATAATTACTAGAAATGAAATTGTAGCATCTCATTTTTATTCGTATTTCTATAGGTTTTATAAAGTCTAAAAGTAGACTTTTGCTCGACTGCCCACTCTTTTGTCCCTTGTAAAACCTAGAACTACTTCTTTTTGGCATGTACCTAAAAACTATACCGAGTGCCTTTACCTAGATTGAATAGAAAGCGGGCTAAGCTTCCTTAGAACTTAGAATCCAAAAAAGAGGCCGGGAAAAAGATAATTTCAGTAAAGATGGAATAAAATAGTTATTAATATTGTAAGATAATCTCGGGGTATAAAGGAAGTCCCTCTAGTTTAGGTGTACTTATGATAGAGTTTTTTCTATTTCTTTCTAAATGAATCTTGGTTTTATAAGGTAACACTAAAATGGACATTTACTTATTGTATGAATGGTCTCCTCTTAAGTATTCGCAGGAATTCCTCACTTGTCAAAAGGGCCTTTCGTAGCTATTAACTTGACTCCATTTGTAACCTTTTTGTTTCTGACAAGTGGAGTTGGAATTAAAAACTTCATTTTATATCAGAAAAAGGATAGCTGTCTATCGTACATGATTAATGTATGTAATAATCCCTTCGGGACTATTTCGCTTTCTTGAGTTCCCAGGTAATTTGGGGTATAAAACAATAAATGACAGGAGTCAAAACATAGCATCAGGATATATATATATATATAAGCTGGGGAATTTTCAAGGCTAAAAATAAGATAAGATAAATAACGGACTACGTTAAATAGGGTGCTTTTTCCGCATAATCCTTAAAATTACCGCTTACCAAGAAGTAATTAATAGGATCCATAATAAAACTTCTAGTTAGCTAATTAGTTTGAGAAGTTCATAATTTGGTTATAATGCTAGAAGAAAACATTTATGAAGTTGGGATTTGAACCTGCGCCCAGTCTATTAACAGTCGGACGTTCTAACACTAAATTCGAAAAATGAAAATGAGTTAACAAAGGAATCGGTATTAATATAGAATTTCCCCTATATAGAATCCTGAACATGAAGTTAAAAAATTCATAAAATTCTTTCTATATAGCATTCTCTATCTTCGCGTTGACTGAACCGTATTGCTTACTTTGAGTTACACCTTACTTCTTTATACTTAGTATCTGCTTGCACTCAATTTGATATTTTGATATTCAGAGCATCACGAGATTTGTACAAGCGATCTATAATTAAGTAAATTAAAGTGGCTACTCAAATCAGTATAAGACTAAACTTCACTTTTAGTGTTATCCACTTCGATTTTCTAACCTTAGTTTAGCAATTTCACACTAGCAGTCGCAAAAAGTCCAATATAAACATAAGGGGACACGGGGCCTTTCCTTATTATCTAAGTACAAACTACCATATAATTCTAATAAGAAAAATGAGAACTAAATCTAAATAGAAAATACCTGGAAGGTCAATTTTAGTAGTATACCTTCTAATTAGTAATTAAGCAGCTACCTTTTTTCAAAATTCCCGAAGATAGTCAAACACTATTAAAAAGGAAAGCCTTTGAAAATCAAACTCATGCTTGCAGATTTTAAGACTTTTTTTGTGATATGCTGAGGAGAATTGCTGAATTTAAAGGGCACAATAAGATGACTGATGAGTTTGTCCATGAGAAAGAAAATAATAAAAAACATTTTTGTACATAAGTCAGAAAGATTCTGTCAATAGCAGTCTTTTTCTATTGAGTGTGTACGTTAAGTAGAGGGATTTAGAGTCCTTTAATTATAATAAATGGAAGCTAATTTAGGTTACATGGACTACTAATGCATAGTAAAATAAGTACAAAAGGAGCTTTCTAAGAATCCTAGTAGTAAACGTCACTTAATTTATAGATTAGACTCCTTTTTCCCTCAGTGGAACTTTTCAAAATTTAATCGAGTTTTAATCGAATGACTATATTTTATTCGAGTTCCTATTCTGAAAAGTCACACCCTTGCAGCTATATTAATTAAAAACTCTATGTGTTAATTCTGAATTGGAAATTTCACTATATAATATTAAGTCAAACTGCTCACAAAAAAGAAAAAGGGAAGTTTACCTTAATGACTGGGAATTCAATATAGTGTAATAAAGAAATGCATAGGTATTTAGATTCAGCAAGACAAGCTTGCCTTTACAATCAAGGATTAGTCTTGCTCTGGTTTCGAAATCCTTTAAATGCTCCTATATAAGACTTTTTACACTGTGGGTTAAGAAGCTCTCCCAGTAAAAATTAACACCAAACTTTACAAGAGGGGCCCTAAGTTAAGTAAAGGAATTTATTAAGGAAATACTACTGGGATTCTAAAAAGGAGTCGCTTGTTAGTTTTTCCCTTGAAGTGAACTCGTGTAATTAAGTCGGGAGTATATAAGTTCTATTTTCTGCACGCCCTGTCATAATTATAGGAAGTTCGGCTCCTTAGGATATACATATCTAAACTCGCATGTTTCCTATCAAACTTTCTTTTTTTAATAAGATATTTTGCTAGGCATAGAGTACAAAAAGTAGTTGAATTTTGTATTGCAAGTTTGAAATTCCTTCTTTGGTCGAATGGAACCAAATCCAACGAAATTCTACAAAAGTAGCGGCAATTTGAAAGAAGCTTTACTGCAAAATTTTTTGCTTTATACTTATACTACTTCTATTTTCAGCAGGCACAAAAATGACATTATTTCATAATATATTATGAATTTCTATATAAATGTTAGACTCAGCTCTCCTTTGCGAAGCACTCTCCTCCTTAATATATGTATATAAGGCTCTCTAGAACTCTTTTCATTTTCTGTACACTTCTTAGTCTCTCTTTTCAACATCCGATTCCGTTTTAAGATTTTCACAGTATATTCCCAGATAGGGATTCGTTGATCTACTACTAGGGATTTCGTTTGTTATTCTATAAAAAAGCGTTCCATTATCTTATAGTAGCCAGGGCTTTGGATTAGGTTTCTATATTAGACGGAGTTGGTAGTTGTTATCAGAAAAAGGTACTATGGCTCAAGGTTTTTTATAGGGAATTTGTTAATGAAAATGGGTCAAATTTGAGTTGCAAATGGATCCCCTTGACGTTACTTTCTTAATTGTTATCTAGAATTTGGTTGTATATATCCATTTTTAGGTTCCGCATTATATTAAGTAATTTAACTTGTTTGAGCTCTCAGCTCCCTTAGAGTAACTCAGTTATTTCATATGATATTCTAGGGGATCTTTCAATCTAAGCGATTCAATTGCCCGCGGAACTGCCCTTATATCCTTAACCCCAGCCAACCCTTCTTTTACCCGACGTGCTAGCGTACGAAAGGTAGTCTTTTTATTCAGGAAAGTTTATTCGCCTTTATTTCTGAGTGCACGAATGTTTCTCTATTCCTTTTTATTGTTATTTCACTCTTCTTAGAGTCAAGCTATCTTGTGACATTTACATTAAAAGAATTTGTTATCGAAGTGGGGCAATCCCAGGAATAAGATATCCTATTAACGACATAGGTATACATACTTCTATAGTAGTAAGATATCATTTAATTCACAATAACAAAAGGGTTCGGTTAATAGTTCTATACTAGCAATTTGAAGTTAAGTAAGGCCTCATTTTATAATCATAAAAACTCTTCTTGAATTTAATCAAATAAGTGTAGCCTTGTCCTGGTAAGAACAAAAAGGTTTCACTTAACTCTTATCTTATCACAAGAGGGGGTATCTTCAAACAAAAAAGACATAAGAAAGAAGACTCCTTTTAATTACGTGCCCTGGACTGAAAACTAGAAGAAATTTATGCTTTCTCATAAACGAAACTTATCCAGGTAGACAATGGCCAAAGTTCTCACGAAATTTAGCAAACAAATATTCATAGAAGTGTCCGTGGTAGATTAGCAAGATCTATGATAATTAGGGACTGAGCAGCCGTATAAGTAACGAGTCTAGTCGTACTGTAAAAAAAAATTATAGAAGTCATCATAACTAAGCTTGTAAGTTCTTTCTGTAAGTTTCAATTAAGTATGCAAAAGCCTCCAGATAAGTATGAAAATTTTAGTAGGATCTAAATCCTAACAGCTGATGGCTAGATAATTAGGGTTTTAATTAGTATCACCTGTTCGAACTAGAGAATATAAGGAATATTATATAATTTATAAGTTGAATAGAGCTTCGTCTTAAATGAGTATAGATACAGGATCTCGTCTATTCTGCGTATTTCTATTCTCGGGGGGTTCAAAGTCAAAGTTCTGAAAATTGAATGAAGTATCCTCTGACTTTCTAAACTTTAGTTTAAAGATCCATTCCAGTCTTAACATATAAGTAAGGGGCTCTAATTTCTATCTTTTAAAGAGGAATTACCCTTTTTGAATATAAGACCTTGCTAGTTATCAAAAGTTGCTGCGCGCCCTAGTCTTAATCAATAAATAAAAAATTGTAGATATTTTCGATTGTAGAATTCCTTTATAATTAGGAGCTCCTAAATTAATGAGTTAAAGAGCTAAGCTAAAACAATAGTAAATAGTAAGAAGCAAAAAGAAAAGAGTAGAAAAAAAGAAGGATATAATTACAAGGGTTCTAATCCTTCAATCCTTTAGGCTTTATTTCTTCTGATCACTTTAATAAGACTACAACACATTAAATCTCGATTTGAACTATAAGTAGGAAGGAATATAGGTAAGGACTCTCGCATTGTTCATCGTAAAATGTTGTATAAATAGCATAGAAAGCTTTTGACTCGGTTATACCAAGGTGAAGTGGTAACAAGCGGTATCCGTAAATAATGCTCAAGCTTTTTTTCCTATCTATTAGAGATAGTTTTATAGGTATACAAGTTATTAAAAATCTTACTAAGGTTTTGATAAATGTGGAAGAGCTACTGTGTACCTCTTTTTAGAAACACCACTAAAATGGATTCATAAAATGTGACACAATTCGTAAGAAAATCAAATTAAGCTAGCCTAGTTACTGTTCGGGAATAGCTTGACAAGGGTCATATTTGCCCTAATAGGAACCCAATGAGCTGTATTATAATTGGAGCCCTTACCCGGAATCCCTAGTGGACTTAAGAATAGCTGGTTAATTACGTTTGCCAAAGGAGACTCTATGGCTTTGTCATCCTAGTAATTCTATTTTGATGCAATATCCTGATTTTTAAGGACTAACTCTCTTTAAGTTACCGAACTAACCTATCTTCCGTTTTTCCTATCATATTAATTTGCCAGGCGCCCATAATAAGGTTGGTAACTGGCCCATATTTAATGATTCTTTTACGCCAAATCAAAGCAAGCCAGAAAAGAGAATCACCGGGTTTATTATAGGGCATTCGTTAACTGATGGGTCATAGGCCCCAAAAAAGTCAAAATCCCTGTTAGTAGTCCCCTTTATTTAGATGCTGTTAAATTCTCAAAGGTAGGTATAATAAGAAATTCCTTTTCTTTTTTTGTCTTAGTCAGAGATTTACGTCTCAATATACATTTGAGGTATATTTATATTTGACTTAGCCTCTTCACAGAAGGGCTTGGACAAGGATACTTTGACTTACATAATAATATGATAATATTTAACTAAATAAGGGGTTGCTTATATACCTTGAGGCTTCACGACAAAAATGAAGTAAATTAGTTATAGCTGAAATTTCAATTCTATCTTTCTTTGACTTTTTCCGAAACCCTGTTGTAATTAAAAGTTAGGGACTCCTCCTGTGAGTTTTTACAGGCATACGAGGTACCTAGGTTAAAAAACTACTTTACGTCTATACTTAACAACACTATAACCTTAAGAGTCCGAATAAAGATTTGAAATAAGGGAAAACATCCTAGCCAGTTTCAAAATTATAAGAGCCGTCTATAGCTGATAAAAGATAGAGTTTAAAGGTTCGATTCCTAGCATTTTTCCAAACTTCTTCAAGGAGCCCGTCCTATTCAGAAAAGTGTTTGTCGTAGGTAAATAAGGTTCCCCGGAATACCCTTTAATCGCGGTACATATTACCCGCCTCAATTTGTAAAGAAAGTCGCCTTTATAAAAAATGAGTCCTTTTGACATAATACTAAATTCTCACAACAAGGATCCGTTATTGGGTACTCTATTCACCTAAAGAAATACTGGAATTTCATATTCGAAAGAAATCCCTCACTATTGAACGCGGATTCGTACATCTCGAGCACTTGACCAAGGGAATCTTTGCTAATTTGACTCTTCACAAAGCTCTACTCTCTTTCGAACTAAACGTTCCACAAATTAGTAAATATAAGAAAGACTAGATTTGAGCTAATGTAGCATTCCTTCATTTGAGGAAATGCTAAAAAACTTCTAATAACTAGTCTAAACTTGGATAATTTAAAGTAACCTCGCTTTTAGGCAATACTTTATTGAAGTATGTATGAACTCCCCTTTATTATATTAGAGTAGTTTTGTCTTCAGTACTGAGTTCTTCGATAAGGTATATTCTCCTGGGTTTAGAAACTATAAGAGCAATCTTGTAAAAAAGGGAAATATTTGGTTTGAGCCTCTAGAAATAAAGGCTAAAGCTTAGCTTCGTAAGGTATCCTTTCTATGGGATTATCATAACTACCTTATTAGTACGAAGTTAATGAAAATGGAATTTGTTCTGAAAAAGAAAAAAACATCGAAAAGAAAGCCCCTTGTTAAGTTAAACACGAGAAAAATAATATTGGTGAGTTCTTGATCAAGTGAAGTAAGCGAAAACCCTTAGAAATTGAAAAGTCCACTGTTGATAAATAGGAGGTTTTTAGGTAATGAAATTAAGAGTACTTTGGAGAAAAAGAGGTTCCAAGAGTTATGTATTCCCTTTAAGAACACATCAAGGTAAAGTTTAACCTTGTGATAGGACTTGAACCCACGATCTTTCTATTAAGACTGCCCGACTCTACCACTACAAAATTCTAAAAAAGTCTTAGGTATAAGAGCGTATAATCCAAGCAGTAACTCGTAGGAGGAGTCTCTTGCTCTTGAAGAGTAATTTATAACTTTCCTTCCATTTATAGTTATAGGAGTCTTGTGTTTTTGCACTCTATACCTCTCAGTTATCTTAAAGTAGAGTTATTAACTAGTATAAGACTCCTATAAGAATTCCGTATATATAACGGGTCTCCTTTCTAAAAGAATTTTCAAATCTAGGAGTTTTTCGGGATTTTTATAAGGGGTTTCCCGTAAGGCTTTTTTGAGTAAGTGTCTTTCTAATTAGGATTTCTTGCTATAACTCCTTTTTTTAAGTTGTTAGGCTGCTTTTGTCACTCAGGAATCTTGAATCTAGTAAAGACTGAAGTTCAGAAGAGAAAGCGTAACTCCTAGGATATCCCGAGGGTTCCCTAAAACTAGCTAAAAGTAGAGTAATTAAGTTAACCAACTAGCTTCCTAGTGAAGACTCTGGAATTCCTTGTTAAAATTCGGATTGAATGCACAACTATACTTAGGTTCAAATTCGATCGTAGCTAGAGCTAAACTAAAAAGCTTAATGTATAAAAAGTTTAAAATCAAGAAGCTTCTTGATAGAAGAGGGAATAATCCTGGATTCTTATTCTTCACAACTAGAACTCCTAATGCTTTCTTTCAAGTAATCCCAGAGGACTTTTTCTCTACCAAAACTAAGAGTATATACTTTTTTAAACTAGACTTCTACCTTATTTCAAGATTTCATGAGTACGAGATGCGCTTTTTCTGTAAACAGGAAGACTCAAGTAGTAGTAGTATATTTATAGTTAGGACTCTTTTCTGGATTTTACTACAGTAGATTTTAGCTCCGAAAACTGCTAAAACCCCTCCTTAATTGCTTCTTTGATTCGTAAATTTGCACTCACAAAAAAATATAGAAAAAAAGAATAAGGAAATGCTACTAACAAGTTAGAGTCTTTTTGATTTTTGGAATAAGTATTTGCAATAATTAGAAGGTCTTATAGTTTAGCTTTACTTCTCTCTTACTTAATATAAGACAGAAATCCTGTTCTGGTACGATTAAATTGGAGCATAAATCTTACAAACTAGAATTTACTTTATAAGTTAAAATTTTTCTTTTGTGAAGTCTTATACTTTATTTAAGAAAAGACTTGGTTAAATCTACATACCAGGCCGGACTTCTTACTTACAAGCAAGCCTTTTTTAGTTAGATATCCTTTGTAGTATTTAAATAGGAGTCTTCATTTTGTGTCTTAAAACCAGATAAACTGGGGGATATATGCTAGGGAACCCCTATTCAAAAGCTCCAGAGCAGAATAAATATTTACTTAAGATTTCTCAGAGATCACTAACTTTCAATTAAAATTTTTTGATGGTGGATTAACCCCTATATAAAGAAAAGGAACCGGCCCTTTTTTTACAACATAAAAAAATAGCGATCTTTGAATCAGATGTAACTAGGGCTTGTTTATAAGACAATAAATTTTCAGTTTCAGTATAGGGATCTTTTCTCTCTATCACACTACTTCAGGAATGAGTGCAAAGCCTACTCGGGGTCATCAAGAAAATACCAATAAGAGTCTAAATAAAAAGTAAGAAGCACTCTGTTAGTGACAGAATACTCCCCTTCATAGAATAACAAATAACCATAAACACAGAGAACTTTATGCAAGTGAGAGACAAGATCTTAAAACTAAACTGAGGCCCCTAGGAATGAGGAGCTACTTGAATTGCGAATACCCAAATAATTTATATATTCTTTTCTTTTGGCTAGAGAGAACTTATAGTAGCACAGATTCCTTCCTTAAAAGCCCCCGGATTATAAGTAGTGTAAATGAAAATCTAGAAAAAAACCTGATTAAAGTTACACTTTTACTTATCTATTTTCCCGGAAACCTTTTGGTAATGAAAAAAGTACTTTCATATTCTTCTTGAATGGATAGGAAACCTCGTAAATGAGAGATCCCGACCAAAAGCCTTATGTGAGGTCCTCTCTCGAATTGACTGCTTAATGGACTGTAAGTGTGAATTATTTACTAAATTTTTATACTGAAAAGACTATAGACTACACATATAAAAAAGAAAAGAGAATTTAACTTAATAAAGTTCTTATACCCCAGGGTTACCTGAATGTTAAAAGTCCTTTATGAGCTTCCTAGTAAAGAAACCCGTGCTTGTCAACACCTGACGGATCTCTTCCTTTTATTATGTACTTTTTTGTGAAGTAACAATACTAATTATATATAGAATAAGTCAAATTATCCTATAAAAAGGGTATAAAAATCCTTTCTTCTATTCTCTGACCCAGTTAAAAGCACTTAGTAGGTAAAGCAGTACATTTATTTAGGAAAAAATGCAGATATTAAACAAGGAAACCCAGTATTTAGACACGATGTGTACAACTCGTAGGAAATTCGTATAAAAGTTAAAGTATACGGACCTGCGCTTTTCTAGAGAAGCAAGTCTAACTTATCGGGAGTCTAGTTTGTATAAATAAGATCTACTTAAATCTGATATACTACCTAATATTAAGCAACAAATTTATGAGAATTTCAAATCATAATTTTTATCGGGAAATAAAAGATTTAAGTGATACTTAAATTCTTGTGATTTTTAATATAATATTTCTTATAGATAGAAGTTATAGTGGGATACCCGTCAGTTACTAACGCGAGTACTAGATTTTCGTGCACCTCACGTTAGATAGTTTTCATAGATTTTTGACAGATAAGATTTTGAAAGATAGACCTAAGGAAGTAAAGAGCCTTAATTTACAAAAGACCTCTATTCTATATAGATATAGGATCAGATTCCCTACCTAAGCAATATAGACTCTATCTCTAAAAAAAAAGAATTGGGGCTCCTATTAATATAATAAGGAAACAACTCGTTAAAAGTTTCCAAAAGATAGTTTTGATTAGATTTCAGGTATAATATAAAAAGCTCCCGTGGATCAATACAAACTAGAAGAAAGTTAATTGCAACTAAACTATGATTGTTCAATTTCAATTGCTTGTCATTTAATAAGTAACTCATGGAACAAAGGATCTTACGAAAGTGGATCTTATCCTTGAGTTTTGAAAGCTTTTAAGTTGGTGTAGGAAATTCTATAGTTAAAACTCTAGGAATTAAGAATATCGCTGATAAAAAATCTTTACCTTTGGTTTAGTGTAAATAAGGAGTCCTATTAAATACAAACCTATCTCAATAATGTGAATGTGTTGAAACCGGCGGTAGTTTTTTTAACTTTCTAAATTTTGACTTAGTAGGTACTTCTCTGGTTCTGTATCCAACATATTAGCTCTTGTATTCGCTGGCGTAAAACCATAAGTTTCCCACTCTTCATCTTCAGAAGAGCTTCGTAACTTCTAAGAAAATTGCACGATAGCTGTCAAGTAAGAAAATTCAGGGTTCCCCTTTTTAGTTTAGGAGTAATCTCTTAAATATATATACTTGCTTCTATCTTTAAAGTGTTTTAGGCTTGCTATAGTTTTTATAATAGAGAATTCGCTCCGCTATTTAATTGAATCTCCTTTAAAATTTTCTGTCCAAATAAGTCAACCTTAAACAGCTACTTTTTTTTCTGGGGTTTCTCCTCGGGATGTACTTTAATTTAATAAGTAAAAGTGTATGGACTTAGAACTTAAGGCACTCAGATTCATTTCTAAATGTTCAGTAATATAATATTAGAATTAGAAAAAAAAAAGATTTACCTTTGGTGTAGAGTAGCACACGTAGAGCTTTTTCTTTTTTTTTTTAGTATAGGACGCCTCGGACTTGGTACCATAAAGAGAGTAACTTGCCTCTTTAATAAAAGCCTAACTTCTGATTTATACAGAACCGACAACCCTAAACTGAAACTGAACTAGAGAGTACCAACCCGAAGATAAGGAAAGAGTGCTTTATTAAAAAGATACCTAAATGAAACTTTATTGCGCAAGCCGCCTCCAGCCCGAAAACCCTATTAATTCGTTTAAAATTACTCTAAAGGATCCCCGCGGAGGCTTTCCCAAGGTACAAGGCAAAAATCTTCCCTTAAAAGCCAGACCTACTTTGGGATTTTTCTCAATTAAGAAGTAAAAAGCCTGATATTCGAGCAGGAGCTTTTAGTTCAAGGTTCGATACTTAGTTTCAACTTTCATTAAAGCTTTTTTATATAGAAATAGGATCTTTGATACCTTTGGATTTTCATTATCCTAAATCAGGTACAAAGTTAAATAGGGTATATTACTTTTTTTAATAAAAAAAGCATAAGTCCTCAATTGTCATTTTATTTAGGGGTTTGTGTAGCCGCTTGAAAGACCGAAGTACGTAGTATTCTGCAAGAATTTCTAAATACGTATATTGGCAAAACACGGGACTTTGTCACACATATATAATATAAGGATTTCGAGTTTTTCCTAGTTTTCTCATTTCCTAAGAATTTGATTTTTTGTTCGCTTAATATAATACTAATGTCTCAAACGGAAAGTATAGTAAAGACACTGCAGTCGAACTTGGGGCTAAGGTGGACTTACTTCTTTCAAAAAATTCAATCTTCGGAATTGCCGGATACACGATATTAAGTTTGAGTACCGAGTTTCTACTAAAGGAAATACACAAGAGGATCCACAGAGATTGAGAAGTTTTTGTCAAATCAATAACTTACTCTAAGTTCTATACTTACTTTTATAGCTTGGAATTTTGACTTGGTACTTCAAAGTCGGTTTCAAGTATTTGTAAGAGTACCCGATACTAAAAAAATTTTTATAGACTCTATTCTATCGAAGAGCTTTTTTGAGTCTCCTTTTATCTTTTTTTAGATAGTGTAGGTGGGAAGACCCAAAAATTCTTGTATCAAATTAGAGGTATATTTTAACTTAGGATTCTTTAATTATATCAAAGTAGATTTGAATCCTCAGAGGGGCCTATATGAGATATTCTTTAGGATCGAATTTTGATAAGATAAAAAGGAGCACTTTTTGTGTAAGACATAGGTAATCTTAAATTAGCGAGGCTGGCCCTTTAAAAATCAAATTACTAGTAAACCCGTTAGAATAGGCCTCTTTTTTAGTCATTTTTATTATACCACATAAATCTTGATCCTGTCTATCTAAAAGAAAGAAAATAAGCAAAATTAAGCTTAGGTTAGACTCTTATTTAAAAAGAAAGAATTTTTATGCTTCTTGACAAGAGAAGGCTTTGGCAGACAGTCCTGAAAAGGGGCTTATATACTATAATTGAGTTCTTTTTATATAAAAAACTGCAATCCTGAGGGGTATTTGCAGCGGATATAGGGCACGAAAAATTAGAACAGGTAAGATTTACTTTGTTTAGCTTTTATCAAGAATTCTAGAGTATGTAGCGAAGTAATATGCTAATTAGTGGATTTAGTCCCTTTACATACACGACTGCAGAAGCTTTTCCTGCCATTTTTAATATAAAGATTAAACCCTTCCTAAGTTTTTTAGCTCTGTAATTTAACAGGTACAATAATTTTTTGTATTGATTCCGTACAAAGTTGGTGTTTATTTTATCCTTAGACTTATATCTATATCTAAAAGTTTTTGTCTATATTATTAGGAAAGAGTGCCTTCTATTGTAGTGTCTTACAAATCTCAGCTATATGCGCAGGAAATCCCGGTATTTGTTTGCAGGAGGAACTCCCCTTTTGTAAGTGTTTCCTATCTATCATTTTGGAAAATTTTGAAGTATAGCATGGAGCCTGTAAAAAAAAGAGTCTTTTTTCTTCCTGCTTGCAGTATTAAATAAGCGAAGCTACTGCGAATCTTTAAGAAAAAGCCAAGTCTGCCAGCAACGCTGCGACAAAAGGAAAACCAGAGAACCCTCATTTATGGAATTATGGGACAACTTGGCTACGGAAATCCTGTTTTTTCGCCCCGAAAAATTTGGTGTTGCTTACAACTCTTGCGTTCCTTAAAACTAAACTTTACAAGAGATTAGCAACTGAAGTAAGCCTTAGGTTATCCGTTTAGGAGTCTATCTTAGACGCCGGATCCTGAAGGGATATTCATACGAAAAATCTAGCTTAAGACGCACGAAATTTTCAAAAATGTGCAAGAGGGCCCTAAAAGCTGTTATAAGGCACTAAAAAAGCCCTACGAAAGGTTCCTTTTTTGATAGATATTTGCTTCACGGGAATTCTGGATTCTTACCACCTACCGAGAAACACAGGAGTTCGGAGGGGTATAAACAGCCAAAGTCTTTACCAGATATTCACATAAAAAGAGTCCTGTTAACTCGGAATATAGCTGCAGGCGAAGGCACAAGACTCTTGGTTATCTAAATTAATAGGGGTCCACTTAGGGAGTCGATACTCAGAAAACCTGGGTTTCCTTATTTCTCCTGTATGTTTTTTCCAAAAAATTGTAACGAAAAGGTTAAAGCTAAAATTGGGTACTTAAGGGGGCTCTACTTAAATACTATTTCAGGAAAACGAACGGGCTACAACTATTAAAATCCTAGAAGACTTTTTAAATAGGCTTAACTTCACTAAGCTATCTAATTTATTACAAGTCAAAAATCCCTTTCTAAAAGGGCAGCGGCGGGAAATTAGTCTAAGTAAGTCAATGTTCCTATTTTTAAGATTTATATGAATCTCTTGATTAAGTTATTCTTGTTGATCTTATCGAGCTTGGGGATGAGTCTTTTGTGTTTCAGTAATCTTAGGAGTCTTTTTGTACAGGGTCCATACTCTGGAGTAAAATATTTGCTTTTAGTAGATGCTTTTTACAAGATTTCATTTAGGGGTACTCTTACCTCACAAGGAAATTTGCACTCCTATTATCTATAAATTACATTTCTATTTGCTTCAATTTCCTTAACTAGCCTAAAGCTCACCAAGATCGCGGGAAAAACTCTTTAAACAAGAAGGGCATACTGATTTTATATACTACTTAAATAAAGAATTCTATAAAATATAAGAAACTGAAAACAAGGAGTAAATCCTCCAAAAAAGGGCTTAACTTACTTCTTTACTAAAGTCAAACTTATTACTAATACACATTTTTTCAATTCTAAGTTATTTTAACAGTTAGGACTCCTACCTTTTACTATATTACATTAATTAGTTAACAAGACTTAGTTTAGTAGCAAATAAAAGATTCTATTCGGTTTTATTAAAATACTTATTATTGCGAAAGATTACCTCTCTAATCTAAGAAGTCTTTGTTTAAGAAACAAAGTGTAACCGAAACTCTCAAGAAAGTAAGCAACATCAGCAATGTTTAGTATGGAAATGAGAATTCACGGGACTTCTTTAATTAGAAGTTACAGATACTCAGTTACTAGTCATAAAAGTTTGATTCTTATACAAAATCTAGCTATTCCTTATTAAAATATTTAGAAATTTATCAGATATCAATTCGAAAAGTTGGAGTTACTTGCTTAATTAAGCAAATCTATTACTGGCCTTTCCAACAATTCGAATATAAGACATCTTAGTCAGTGCCCAAATTACAAAAATGAATTCCGAGTACTATTATTAGTACAAAAACTCCAGACTTATTACAAAAGAAGCGTCAATAAGCCTAAGGTCTAGAGTAGGGGAGTATAGGAAGCTCTGTAATAGTAAGTGTATCTCATTTCAAAGAGGACCAGGAAAGATTTTGAGAGGATAATCAGCGAGATAGGCTAATTGAGGGAAGACTCTTTGCTTTGGTGTTCTTAACAAATATAGGTAAGATTTCCCTGGGTTTTCCTTTTTAGAATAGTAACCGATAATTTTCTCATTTGTTTTAACTAGTTTTAGGTAATAAGTATAGGTAATGTCAATTAGGGTTGGAACTCGCATTTTCTTAATTAGAGGACTTAAGTAAGACTCCTATTTCAACAGTAATACCCGCGGACTCTAAAAGGTAAAACACAGGAGTACTCTCTTTTAATTAACAAGGGCTGTACTATCTTTCAAACTCCCTGGATAAAACCCAGAAAAAGACATTTATAGAAAAGTGCAAAATATACAAAAGCTTCCCTGACTTACAAGAAATCCGCCTTTAAACAAGAAAACCGGTATACATATAAGATAATGTCCTCTATTCCACTATTAGCAATAATACGCATATAAGATTTGGGTTGTTAGATATATCTTACGCTCCTCTCTAGTTAATTTAGTAGGTGTAATTAAATATCCCTTCTAAGCTTTCCTGAGAGATTCTCGAAACAGCTTACTGAGAACCTTCTTTTGCTCTACCCCGAATTAATTCTAAAATAAGCGGGTTTCAAAGGGTTTACTTGCTTTTGTTGCTTGAGTGTTCTAGAATAAAGTATATTCGATAGGTTTTACTACGATCCTATCAAACGAGAGAGGCCTCTTATTTCTATTTATGCGAGCCCTTAGCTTAGACTAGCTTTACCTTCGAACCTTTGCAAGGAAGGGATACTCTAGGATTATAGAAATGTATATACTCTATTCGCTCTTTAGAAAAGAAAAGATTTTAACTGAAGAATCTAACCCAAGGTTTCCTCTATAAGTAAGGGCACTTGGTGAGGAATTATGCTAAGCTTACCTTACTATTTCAAACAAGTATTTTAAGGAATCTTGACAATCGGGTTTCAATAGTTCAGTTGTTTTTATATTTAGTAAATGAGCCGAGTGCCGGGTTTTCCTAATACTCTTAGGAGAGATGTGTTACTCTAAAGTAGGAGGAGTACTTCTAATAGGTTTCTATAAAGGACTAAGAATTTTGGGATTACAAATATTAATAAATAGACAAGACTTTCTTAAGAGTGAAACCCGGAAACTCCTATGTTTCTATCAGGAATGCTCTATTTCTAACTACGATAAGATATTTGTTAAATTGACTCAGATTTGAACTTGTGACTTTCCTTGAAATTATCTCTCAGGATTTCCTCTAAAATAATTTGATATAGTTCAGATTCACTATACACTTATATAGAAGCTTGCCTCTGTTAATAGGATTCAAGATTTTGAATTTGTTTATGTCTTCGAATAGAGTTAATAAGTATTCCTTTTTGTTGTAATTGTAATAGGATTCTGCGAGTCTTTCTAATACGTAAAATAAAGAAAAAGTTTTAGAGGTTCAATTTCAAACTAAGCTAAATTCTTAGCACTTGCGGAAAAAGGAGCTCCGTGATGGAGTCCAATCCTTACGCCTTGGTTAAGGCCCTTAGTGAGTTACATTTCAAAGCTGGGGAGTAACTCATTTGTTTAAGAACCGAGCTCCTCTCGCTTAAAAACACTTAATGTCCTTTATTTGTTTGTGCTTGGATTAAGTCTAGTTAAATAAAATAGAATACGAAACTTTGAATTCAGAATTAAGTAAGTCAACAAGTAAAGACTAAAATTCGACTCTTTTTTAAGGCGGGTATGATTCGAACCACTGATGTAAGAACTTTCACATCTTTGTTATAACCAACGGAGCAATCTGAACCAACTTAACTAAGGTACCATCTATCAACGTATACTAAGACTTCTGAAGAAGTCCTGTAAAAAAAGTTATTTGATCATGTATGTCATTTTGCCCCTAATTTGTCTTTCTTTTTTGAAAAAGATATGCATTTCAATACTAAATTTTAAGATTTTTAAAGGCAATTAACCTACTCGAAATTTTCTTTAGTAGAGGATGTAGTAAAACAAAAATTCTAGTACTTTTCTCAGATTCTAATTAACCTATTAAAAAGAAAAGTTCCTAGATTGGTATTGAGCGGGATATCCCCAGGAACAGGTTAACGTTTTTTAGTCAAGAAAAGTTACTTTGCCAATAAGTGGCCTTGTAGCTCTGTATATCCTTGGAGCCCTTACTCACAGCACAACCCCTCGTCTATACTTTGGTCTGTTAACTAGACTAGAGAAACTCATAATTGTAAGAAAATTCCACCTCTATTACTATAAAAGATTTTTTAGAGACACTCAGTTTTGTATACTTTTGCTATATCCTTGTCCAATTGTTCTGATTCAGTAATTATTCCTCTATGTGAGCGATCTCACAAGTTGCCGACTTTCTTATCTGATAAGGGTGAGCTCCTAGAGTATTCTTTCGAATAAAGAAATGTATCCCTTTTTGAACTGGGTTTTTCTTACTCTTTTTTTTTTGTAAAATGACTCTCTTTGTAGATTTGATAATTTCGTGAAGATTCTATGGATTAGTGCTTTTCCCCACTATCTCTGAAAGTGTAGCGTGTTAAATAGAAATTTCTTAAGGATTCAGAAATCCTTTTAAAGAATTCCCTACATAAACTAACTTGGGTTTTTTGATGACAGGCTTGAAAGCTTCTCTAAGAAGAAATGTTAAAAATTTCTAGTTTTTTAATTCTTAATATTCCATACTAAAGGTGCGCCTATACGGGGTCTACTTAACTTAGCTTAAAAAGTACTTTATCCTAACTTCTTGAAAAACTCGAATATACAATCAAATTTAATAGAATTCTTTACATTTGTACTTAATTGCAGCATACCGGAATTGAGAAATCTGGTCTGTTTACTAATTGCAGAAAAGGATAAAGCCTCGAGAAGCAAGCTATCAAGCGCTTTTTGACTCAAGAGAAATGGATAATTTACCAGCAAACCGGGGCTGGGACTCTTTGCGGTTAGGAACACTTGAATTTTCATTACTTAAACCTAATTAATAGAATTTGCTACAAGTTTTTAAAAGTTTTTGGTTGGTTCATCTTTCTTGTGGTTAGAGCACCGGTTCATGGAACCTGCATGCATGGGAAAAAATCCTTTTACTCAAGTATTAAAATCGAGATTCAACTTTTTCCTTCTTAATCCGATAATAAAATGCTCTCAAAAAGAAATACTCGGAAAGTATAATGCGACTTGGTCCATAAGAATAAGAAATATTCTAGTATACGTAACACCGGGTAAATAAAAGAAAGGATCTCTTGTATATGAACCCAGAATCCAGAAATAAGTTGAAAGCTGAAAAAAAACTTATAGGCAGGCTTTGGCCCCCACAAACCCATATATTACTTACACATTTTCGATGACCCGGAGTCTAGGGCGTCTGGTGCGCTTTTAGCCGGTTTGTTTTGTATTAGGCGAGGACTTGAACCGCTGACCTGAGTCTTTTAAGTCCTTTGTTCTAACCAATTATTTTAGAAGGATATATAATCCAGTGTTTTATACTCTATCAATCCTTTTTATACCTATAAGGAGAAACTAAGATTTCTCATTATCTTCCTCTAAACTACAAACCGCAATCTTCGGTAGTAACTAGCCCTAGCGCTTTGGTGGAATACCTTTTTCAAGAAGCTAAAAAGGCCCGCTTGCTCTTCTTAGAATGTGGAAAAAATAGTTGAAATAAGAGACTTTGTTTTTTAAGTAAGATCAAAAAAGCCTAATTGAGTAACTATCAAGTGTTGAGCTGATTAACTAATATTTAACTTATATTAAAATTCTTTTGCTCTGACCAGAATTTCTAAGTTTCAGGTTCCATCATTCTTATTAGTGGTAGTTTTAATAGAAATTACTGTGACCCACTTAACAAGCTTATATCCTATATAGAGTACTTTCTAAAAAGCGGATACTTTCGTCAAAACTTTAGTCTCTGCAAACTAAGATTGAGATATAAATTTGTATACTTGATACAAAGAAAGACTTTGGAACAGTGTATCAAAGAAAAAATCCGGAATGAACTCGATATACTATATAACTAGAATTTAGTCAAATTAGACTCCTTTTACCAACTTAGATCAACGATACTCGTGGAGCTACCCTCGCACTATAAGATTAGGACCTCTAGGCTCTGTTTAATATCAATACTTGTGCCAAACGGTCTATACATGTAAGCACCATCAAATTTTCAGGTGTATCCTCTATTCGCTATGCTAATGTAAACGTTTCCGTAAATAAACCACCCATACTTCCAACATACATTACTAATCAGCATACAAGTAATCTTACATATAAAAAGACATCTATGTACTATGTAAAAGCTAGGTAAATGAAAAGTCAGCCAATCCTTTGTATAGGTTCACTTCGAAGTAGAGCAGAACTTCAGATATTCGTTTTAAAGTTTACCCTAGGTAAGCTCAAGAATTCTTATGTAACAACCTAAGTTTCTATAGAATCTTATATGCAGTGTCGGATATGGTAGAGGATGCGCTTGGCTTCAGAGAGAGCCTTGTACTACTAAAAAAGTTGTAAATTTGTGAAAAACTCCTAGAAAATGAAATAAGTCACTCACAGTAAATTAAACAATATGTTCTTAGTATAAAGTATAAAAAATGTAGGTAAGAGTAAAATGGCAACGCATCCAACTATGTCAAAAGCTTCCTTTCTAGACCCAACTCGGTAAGTATTTAAATTATAGAGATTAATACTATAAAGAATTGACTCTATTAAAAAAAACTCCACAATAGTACTAAGCTTATTTCGAAGTAAATTAAGTAATTAATTAGAGAATTTTTTCTTACCATTTTAGTATTAACAGCAGCTTTGCCCTGTTTGCTCTTAGGTATTCTCTTTCTTTTTCTGGAAACAGGTTCCTGAGCCTTATCTATATCAATATAAAAAGAAAACCGGAAGACTATAAAACACGGGTTCTAATCCTACAAGAACTCTTACTCTTGTTGACTTTCATCTATTCATTTCCTACATACTACCCCTTACTTACAAACCTCTCTTATCTGAGTCCTTTTTCTTAAGAGATTCACCCGTCTATCTCGGTTTATACCTACTCAGCTCTCTGAACCCAACCCCGTGAAATCCATCTACCTCCTTACTTTCATATTTGACTCTTCCTAATTCCCTGTTTCGTTAACCTGCTCGCTTATAAAAGAGTACCTGACAAGAGCAAAACCGGCTTACTCTACCTCTAACCTTTCCTTCGAAACTTCTTACTTTCCAATAAAAAGGATCCTTTTTAGAAGAGTTTTAGGAGTTTTTATTAGTTTTCTTTATAGCTAGACTACTTTTTTTAAACTGAACGGGATTTGTTAGCTAAAACGCACTTTATTGATTTTACCCTAGTCGAAATCTGACAAATAAAATTTGAGCATTCTCCAACATAAGGCACTCATTTTATACCTAAATTTTAAAAAATTTATAGGATTCTTATACAAGGAAAATGCTTTTAAGCATTTTCACTAGGGGAGATACCAAAAAGAAATTGAAAAAGTACGATTCATATAGCAGCAAAAGTCTTACTTTATTTGACATTCGAACTAGAAAGCCCAGCTATCAGACTTCATTTCTCAATCTCCTCATTTCTCTTCTCTTAATTACTCTTTCTCCTGATCTAGTAAAGCAGTGCCTGATAATAGGAAAACCTGATTACCTGAGAGCTCCATCTCTATACTTTGACAGGAAACTTCTTCTCTCTCTCTCTTTCGGGACTTCATTACTAAAACCCTTGTCTCGTGAATCAGTAACCTTTAAAAGAATACCTGGCAGCAGGAAAACCCACAACTCTCTATCTACTTCTCTTGCCAAAACTTCTTAGAAACTCAACCTTCTATCTCTAACTCAAAGCTAGGACTGAATCTCCCTGAAAGGTTGGCAATACAAGACTATACTTTGAAGTTTGAAGTAAAAGACTCAGAATAAGGAAGAAAAATGAAAGAAGATAATGCCAAAACCACTAGCTAGCATGTCAATTATACTAAGTTTCAATACTCAGTCAGTGCCCTATCCTCTTTAGCACCAAGATTGACTATCTTTCTTTGAGTGAGTTCCCTGTATTATATACTTTGCTCTGCACCTGTATCATTTTCGTGACCTGACCTACTGCACCACCTTTCTTTAGATATAGACTCTCTGCTCCTATTTAGTACAAATTGAAACGCTCTAACAATGAAAATCAAGTTCTACTTTCATACTCCACTCCGAAACAGGAACCCTAGAAACAAGAACTGCTACATCTGAGTCTTTTTACTATTCTGGATAGACGGACCTATCTGGTCTGGGTTCTGCTGCTGGGCCTGAGTCACAGCTAGAATTTTATCCTGTTTCTTATGCGTATTGCCTACTTCACAATTCCATATCTCGTTAAGAACTGAGGAGTACCACAAAAGGAAAACCAGCTTGCCCAAGAGCTCTACATCTCTCTTTTCTTGTAAGGCAATGCAATTTACGTGCATGAGTAAGTTAGTATGCTACACCTTTGTTTGATTTCAGACTTTTATTACTTTTTCATATAGGGCCGGACTACTTTTTACAAAACTCAATGCATTTCATTAGCTAAAACGGGCTTGAGGACTTTTCCCGTAGGTCGATTTTGAACATTCAATTTCTGAGGGTTTCCCTCTGTGAGGGCTAGATTTTCACATTTTTTAGGAAAAAGTACGATTCATATAGTAGCAAAACCTCTCACGATTTGTTTATAGAGAGGTCCAAAGGCAAAAGTACAATCACTATATACGTAAAAGTACTACTTTTTGAAAAATAGAATACTCCGAACACGCGTACCTTTCTTAGGACTACCCCATGTTGATTTACCACCGGCTTACTATCTAACCCTCTGACTGACTCTTTCTAACTCCCTGTCTCGTGAAACAGCTAACTTACAATCTAAAGGGCTACTCGATACGAAGAAAACCCACTCTAAGACCCTGCTTATCTAGTTATGAAACTCCCTATCCGAAACTGGAAACCTTCTTCACCTCTCTGAGATAGCTTTTTCTATTACTTACCTTACTTTTGCTTTACTTTATAACAAATAGAAAACTTCCTTTGTGCTCGTACATACTAGCGGAAATCTTGGCTAAGAAAGTTCCAAATTCCCAAAACTTCCTCATTCTAGCAGAGGAGGATCCAGGGCTAAACCTCTCTTATTCATCTCAATCTTAAGAACTTTTTAGCCTGTAACACCTACGGAACTCTCTGAACCTAACCCGAAAGCTAGGAACTCAATACACTAGCTAGAGCAAAGAAAATGTTAAGGAAACAAGCACTCTTTATAGCGCTCCCGCTTTAGCTTAGCCGATTTAGAATGAGAAACAAAGGAACATGGGTAGCAAACTACTTTAAAGACTGACTTTCCAATCAAAGCCCAGAAGTTTAGATGAAAGAGAACAATGCCAATGCGACTATTTAGAACGCTGCTTATCCACTATTTAGGGTGCTTCTAAGGTTTTTTCCCTATCAAGCCTCTTTATCTATGGTTTTGGATAGGTTTATTTCGAATTGAATGACTTTAGCTAGTTCGATCGGGAAGTCAGAGGCAAGAAACCCTCACTCAAGCTATCCTAGTATCCCATAACATTAAGCGAGGCGGAAAGCCGCGGATAGAATAAAGTAAAGGAATTCCTATTTTAAGCCCATCGACCTCTAAAGAAACGAGGAACATACATACAGACACTAACTATAACTCTTCAAATTTATGAATTTGACCTGTCAAAAGCTGGTTTAAAAAGGAATACAGATTGAATAGAATCCGGTCAAAGTATACTGCTGTGAGATTCCTTTATCCTAAGTTTCGAGACTAGTTGGCGCCTATTTCATTGTATCAAATTTCTTTTAGTTAGATTTTTTTAGACCGGATTTCTACTTACCAATAATAGGAACGAGTCCGCTTAGAACCTGGAGGCGCTCTACTTATCAACAAAGGTACCCAGTGAATTTCCTTTGTTAATTACTGCCTTTATAACTATAACAAAAATAGGAACACTTTTCGACGGCTCGTCTACCCTCTCTTAGAATGACTAACTAGCTCAAACCCGAATCCTTGCGACTTTCCTGCTTAGTTCAGGCTTAGAGCTATCCCTTCAATCTTTCTCACCTACTGTCTACCGCTTTTACTACAAACTTCAATAGGAATAGGAAACCTAAATAAAAGAGCTGCCGCATCTGACTCTGTTTACTATTCTTGAGAAACTTGATTCTTTACTTACCAATAAAACCTGAATTCTATTACTTCTACTAAAGGATCCATAGTGGCACCCTATTCAGTTACTTCCGGTTTCAAATTTCAAAGTAAAGTCTAAGGATTTTCCGCCCTTGTTTATAGGAACCCCTACTCTCTCTATCCAACTAAGGAAAAGAATAAGGGGAAGTTTATCTAGTTACGAAACTCCCTGAATCTGAAACTTGAAACCTACTCAACTACAAGACGTGAGATTTGACATTCAAAAGGAATTTCAAGAAACGAGAAATTCGTATTACTTCGGAAAAGGACTTGAGTTAGACTTTTAGGACTCTTATAATTAAGTTTTCCAGGGCTTTCCCTATTTAACTGCTAGCTTGACTTGTTAGAAATGAGGCTCCCCGTACTTGTATAAAGAAATTGTCTTTCTATTCCCAACTTGGATTGCTTTTATACAGTCCGGCTTTTTCTTAGTCCTTAAACCGCTCCCTCGCTAACCTTTTTTGAATAGAAAGATTTTGACTTGCGCTTTACTACTCCTCAACGCTCTGAATAGCTAATAAAAGTTCTACTCGAATACTTGGAAACCTAAGAAACCCACCTACCCAAAAGCTCTACACCTATTTTCTACTTTTCTACTCTTTAGTCAACTTCTTACTTTCAATAAATAATAAAAAGCGAATAAAGCGTCTCTTTAAGAGGAATTTCATACACCTTTTTTTAGTACTTTTCCGAAATACTAAAGCATTACCTACTTTTTCTAGAACTGGCTGGGATAATCCCAAAACACTTTCCGACTTCGAATACCCTTCTTCAGATCTAGACCTGCTTATTTATTAAATGAAAAGCCTGAGCCTTAACTTCTACATTTTTTTATTGATCCCAGTTGGGCCGACCTACTTAAAAGCCCCCGCTCTATCAAGACCTATTTTCATTACGGGATATCCCAACCTCTTTAAATGGCACAAACCAGCTAATTGAAAACTGGCTAATAAAGGAATCCCTTACATAACAATTTTACCGCTTTCAATTAAAAGAAAAAATGACTTTCTGACTTACCTCTTTCACAAAACTTGAAATACCCTGCTTCATAAACTTTCTTCTGCATCCCCAACAACCCAACCTTTACGCCCTCTCCAGAACTAGAGCCCCTATTTCCCTTTAGTTGCAACTAGAACTGGGTAAAAACCCGACCTAGCTTATAACCTCAACTTATTATGGCTATTCTGTATAACTTCGCCCGCAATCTCACTTTTCTTTACGGTAACCCAGTCCCTGAACCTTATTAACAGACTTGAGTAGAGTAACACAACACTCTAAAACACAAGTTCTAATTCCATAACCCCTAGTTAGAGTGGACTTCATTACAAAAGACCCTGCGAGCTCCATATCTTTTACAGGAAACTCAGTACTTTCAATAAAAACTAAGGAGAACTCAGATCCTGAAAAGGGCTCCATTTACTATAAATTCTTAGGGTTTCCTCTTAGTTAGAAATTAGAAGACTTTCCTTGTATTACAGGGATTTTTAGAAGCCCCTACTACCCCTATTCGATATGGCCTCCCTTTTCAATTGAAAATGCCTACTTGTCTGCCTTGGATCTCTCCCTTTCCCCGTTACTTACCTCCATTCTTGACTCAAACAGGTGCACTTTTTAGTAAACTGACTTGTTTGGAAACTAATAGGATTACCGCTTTCACTCATAACAGATAACAGGTAATATTTAACCAGAAAAAGCACTAAAATCCGCAACCTTCTATTATAGGATTAGGTATGACTAGGAAATCCCCTTATTTACAGAATTGACTTCATCAACCAACCCCATTCTCATTCGAGTAAAAACTTATTGGATACAACTCACATTTTTTTAACTTCAGACTTTTTGACTTAAACCCCCTTTTTAGTTTGAGAATGCGTGCTTTTCTTGAGAATATCCACCTATAACGGCTTACCTAACTCTATTAACCCAATCCAAAAGCTAGAAGATACCCGTGTAAAAACCTATTAATAAAAGCAAACTCCTCAAATTTATGAATTTGACCTGTCAAAACCCATAAAAAAGAAACTAAAATACCATGTTACTCCCCAGAGTGCTTAGAATATCGATTCTCTTTAGTTGAGTTAGTAGGGTACTCCTTGTTTAACCTGACAAGCTTTATTTCACACTTGAATTTATCTATTTTCATTTCGATCGAATTGCCTGCTTTTATTTTATAGGATAGATATATATAGATTCCAACCCTTTGCCAGTTAGGTATATCCAGAAATAGGAGGGGTCAAGAAAGCAATCCTTGGTTTATAAATCCCCTTCCTTAATCGGTGAAGTAGAACTGGACTAGAAAACCTACCAAAAGCAAATAGGACAAGAAACCCTTTGAATGAATAAATCTCATCAAGCAAAACGAGCAGAAACCTAGTAGAATATAAGGAATCCCTAAACTCTTTCTCTAAAATAATACAATCCCATTGACCTAAACCGAGGAGCCCTAGCCGAGAAGCAGAGAAGTATGTACGATATAAATAAGGACAGCTACTAATACTGACGTAACGAAAATCATTCCTAAAGCTAAAATAAAACGTTTAGGCATTCAATATAACAGGGCCATATTGCTGCCTAGAGTGTCATTTATCCTCAGTTAAGGTATAGAGTAGGGTTTGATATTTGACGGATTTACCGCCCTTTCGCATTCTATTGTGTCTTTACCTTCGGACTGCTTGCTTTTACTGCCTTTTACTACAGATAACAGAAGCATAGATTCACTCTCATTAAATTGTTAATTTGTATATATATACCGTGGAAAGCCTTCGAAATAGAAAAGGAATGCTTTAGAGTTTCCCCTAGACTTAGATTATCTCTCCTGCTTAGTTTACTTTACTTTCAGGATAGAGAAATAGATAGAATAAGAGAGAAAAAGTAACAAAAAGAGAGAGGTAATGTAATTAAAGCTTCCCTTCCTTCATAGTATAGTCCTTCCCTCTCCTTATAGCGCTAATACAATAATGAATACAGTACATTACAATCCTATATTAACCCATAGTATCAATACAATAACTAAGCTAGTACAGCATAGCACTCTCTATAAACCTTAACCTTAAAGCTACACTAACAAACCTAACTAGTACACATAAGACTAAGACGCTACAAAAACTACAACAAGAAGAGTAAGAAGAAGAAGACATTAGCTCAGAAGAAAAAGAAAGGTATCGTAGATAAGCAAGTTAACCGGTTAAGACAAAGAAGAATAAAAAGAATCTGTATTCCCGTTTTATTAGTTTCTTGGGAAGTGCTTGGGTTTTAGGTAAAATGAAAAGAGGTATAGAACTCTTGGGTAATTTGCGGGCTTCCTATTCTCAAGGACTCCTTGATAGGTTAGCTAGACAAGTTGTCAAGGGATATGTATATAGATAGAAAGTAAGTCAGAAGAGGTTCGTTGGGATTTGAGTTTCCAGGTTGACAGGATTTCCGATTCTTAATTAAGAAGTCAGAGTGAATCCATAAAGATAAGGTAAGCAATTTGAAATAGAAAATATATATAGTAAATCCGGTGCTAGTTTAATAGGCAATAATATCTTACTGGGTACCGATGAGATTCTGAATAGTTCGGTATTATTTACTTGGGTTCCTATTTATGTTATGAGCTTTGATTGGAAATTCTTTCATTAAAGCAGCCACCCAGGGTTCTTGGTTTCCAATTCTAAATAAAGTAGCTGTGTAGTAGAAGAATTCAAAGGGTTCTTTAGTATTATCGAGAGCTTTCACAAATTGTAATGGGTTTTACAGAATTTAGTCGGGCGGGGGCACAAGCTTTTAATGAGGTGTAGAGTTCGGGGTCTAAATAGAAAGTAGAACTTGAATTGTTAGGGTGTTTAGGTTTGTACTAAAAAAGAGTAGAGGGTTAGCTCTAAGTTTGGAAGGTTAAGGAATTTTAGTGTACGTTCCCTTGCTTCTAGGTTCTTTCCTTGTAAATGAGTCTAAACCAGACAGGAATTTTCTATAACTAAGTAGAACTAGCTAGCAGGTTCTTCCTTTGTTGAAATGAATAGAGTTTTGTTGTACTGAGTTTTTTCTTTTTATTGGTTATTGGAAAGGAGATAGGTTTCAAAGGGTTCCTTTAAACTGAAGTAAGGTTTTATGGGAATAGCGTATAGGTCTAAGGTAAACTCTAAACCCAGGCTTTCTGGAGCTGCTGAAGGAATAGATTCTAAGTCAAATTCACTGGTGGATTTTTGTTGGTAAGTAGAGACTGCAGTTTCTAAGCGGGTTCAATTCTCTTTTTAAAGGTTTACAGGATTCCAGATACTTCTATCTAAGAAAGTAACTTAAATGAATGCGTTTATGGTAGGGACCTTTTGTAGAAAGATCTCAGTTGTTTCCTCTTGTTAGTTTAAGAAGCAGAATCCCAGTTTCAGGTTCAAGTAGGAGCAACAAAGGTATGGGGTGGGTCTACGGTAAGTTTTCTAAAGGGGGTGCCTTAAATAGAAGAAAAGTATAAGCCAATAAAACTGCGATTAGAACCTATGTCTGACTTTGTTAATGTGCTCTGTATTCCGGCGTAAAGAAATTTAAGGAATGCCTAAACTAAAAGTAAAGAAGTCGACTCTGTAAATGTAAATAAGGATATATCTTTCCTAGGGTTTCCCTCAAAGTGCTTTGGTATTTGAGCTACTTTCTGAATATGAATCCGTAAAGGTTTCCTTTAGTCTATTAAGTAAGTAAGTGGAGCTGGTGAGTCCTCAATCATTCTCTGAGATTTTCAAATAGATAGAGGGGGTTCCTAAAGTACTTTCGTAAGTTTTTCGGATAGAGGTAGAGGGTTTTACCGGTTAGTAGGGAGACTCTTTTAAGATAAAGCACTCGTAAAAGCCTAAATAAAAAGTCAGGGAAGTTCTTGCAAAAAGGCACTAGGAAATTGGTGGTAAATAGATAACCAAACGGCAGATGTTTGAGATTCTGGATAGTAACTTTGGCAGGATCTTGTTTCGTATAGACTCCCTTTTTTCTTAGATTTGACAGGTAATGTAATTAAGGTAGTTTGCTATTTATAAGAGAGAGAGTTTACCCCTGCGTTAGGGGAGCTTGTCTTTTTGGTATTCCTCCAATAGATTGAGATGCCTGTTATTGAAATTACTGTAAAAAAGGAAAAGGTAGGTATCGCAGATAATAGAGTAATCCAGGTTTCCTATTATCTATCCGGGACTGCTTTCTAGGCTAATGCTTCACTAAACAAGTTTTCAGGGAATGTAGAGATAGTCCTAGGGTTAGTCCGTTTCTTGAATGAGTTTTTATGGGTTAAGTTGAGGAGGGCTGCCTAGTATAACCTATAATAAGGGCAGGGTGTGGGATCAAAACCCTTTTTGAGTGACTGTATTTGACTATTCCGGTTAAATAGGAGCTATAATTCTAAAGTGAGTTTTGGAGGTTCCGAGTGTCTGTATTCTAGTTTTTTTATCAGTAAAGTAGGTACGAAATTCTGTAGGTTTGAGCTAGTTCCTAAGTCATTCTAAGGAAGAAGTTTTATGGGTTATGGAATTAGAACCTGTGTCGTATCTATTCTATAGCGTTATATTACTCGGGTTCGGGTCTGGGTTTTAATAAGGGTCGGGTCAAAGGGAACAACTATAAAGGTTATCCAGTATCAAGAGTTTTCGCAAATGGAAAATCCTTTTACAGGGTTGGGGGACCTAGGCATAAGCTCTGGATGGGCTGCAGAATTTGGGTGAGAGTATAGGTTGTCAAGTCCCTAAAGTGGGAAGTTTCCGAGTACTCTAATTTTAAAAAAGCAGTAATTTTGGCACCAACCCTACTTTTTCATTTTCTCTGGGGGCTAGAATTCAGTACTTATAGAGGTAAACTTCCACTTTTGGCTTGTCAGAATTCACCTATGGTAAAAAGTCTCAAGCCTGTTTTGTATATAGAAAGGGTATTCAATTCCAGAAAATGTAGGATCGCCTTATCTGAAAAATGCTAAAGTTGTATAAAATGCCTCCCAAGCGGACCCCTTTTGCTCGATTTGAGATAGAAAAAGTAAGAAAACCACATAAATCGATCTCGGAAAGGACCCTTTTATTGAAAGTAATTAGTTTAGGAATTTTTCTTTGTCCCTTTGTTCTAGCCTGTATTCATTCGTACAAGAGGTTGAGAGTGTAAGGGGTGGTAGGTAACCTGGGATAGTGGCAATAAAGTCTTTTCAAAAAGACTCAGGGAATGGTGGGCCTAGCTCCGAGAAAGGGGATAAATAATATAGTAGCAATGTGAAAGAGGTCGGATAGGAAAAGCCTAATCGGTAACTAAACTAGCAAGAAAGGGTATTCTAGATAATAGACACGATTCGGTTTCGTCCCTAAACTTTTTTGCTTTAGATAGAAATTTCTTAATCAGAGTCGGGATTTGACAAGGTAATGTAATTATAGAGGGAGTTTTCTAGAATTGGAAGGGCTTTATATAAAGATGGCAGATCTTCCTTTTACTGGAAATGGAAGGAATTCTTAAGTATATAATTATAAGATACTCTGCTATTTCACAAGTTTTTATAGGTTTCATTGGAGCAAATCAAACTTTCTAAGGAATCTAGGTAACATAAACGGGCCTCTTTCTTTGGATAGCTTTCTTGCCTCTGACTTCTGGATCTAGTGAATAGCTAAACCCCCTCTAAAGTCTATAAGACTTCTATTCTATAAAGCAAGTCCTTAAAAAGAAAGAAACATAGTAGAAATCGTCGATAAATAGATCAAAATAGGTGACCCGGTTAAAAGCAGAACTTATTGGAGATTTAGAGGAGGAGGTTTCTAGTTAAGAGGGTTTTGTTGTACTGAATTTATTGGAAGTTGTTCCCTGTATAAAATGAAAAGAGAGATCTAGAGCTCCTTTTGGGGTAGCTGATTCACTAACACTAAAACAAGTTAGGGATATCAAGTGGGCTGCGAGGAGACTTAGCGATTCATGAAGTTGGGAGGTAGGTGGATTTCCTAAGTTGAAAGTGAAATTTTACAGTTACTGGATATTCGTAATGAAAGTAGGTTTTCTCTGTTTCGTTTACATTTTTTTGGCTTTTATGCCTCTACCATTGGATTAGATTTTCTTAGTCTTAGATCCAGAGTTTTAATTAAATTAATGAAAAAGAGTGTTAGACTAAAGTAAGGTATTCTTGAGTTTTGTATGCTTAGAATAAGGCCTAGCAAATCAAGAAGTCTCTAATAAAAATAGAAAGTCTTCCAATTTTGAAGTGCGAGGTAAACAAGAGCCCTTTCAATTGAAAGTCTAAAATCGTGGGGGTACTGTTACTTAATGAAAAGAGTCCCAAAAGTGCGCAGGTAAGCCCTCGAATTTTATAGTAAATAGAGCCCTTTTTCCAAAGTAGGATCCCAGTTTCTTGAAAGCATTTCTTTTATTAATAAATGTCAAATCTAGTGTCTTCCAGAAATTGAGTAGGTTTTTCCAGAAGGTTAGGCGGCTTCATAACTACAAAACCCTTTTCCCGTGAGGATTTGAACTAGTAGATATAGATTTTCTGGGTGAGAGAGGCTTTTCAAGGCCGGCAAGTCTTTAAGAGGGGCGTCGCTACAGATCTTCTAGGCTTAGGTGTTATTTGACGAGTACGCAGGTCTAAGTCAACGGTAAGTCAATTTTATAGGGGAGTTGGCTTAGTAAGTAGATTATACTTCCTACTGCAGCTTTGTTAAGGAAGCAAGTAGTATAAAAAATAGAACATAAATATACACTATAGGAACAAATTCCTAACCTGTTTGTTATTCTCTATCAGTATCTTAGTCTTAAGAGCTATAAAACCCCTCTTAGCTAGACTCTGTATCATACCCTGTTTGTTTCTTCATACCTATCTTTCTCTTAGTCTTTACGAGAGCCGCTTTCTTATGAGCCTTAGTCTTTTTACTTCCCCGGGAACAGCAAGTAGAAACTCCTCCTAGCACCTATCTTTCTTATTAGCTAAAATCGGAAACCTAGAAACATAAGGAACAAGCAACTCTTTACTTTAATGCTTACACCTGCCCTTGAAATCCAGGAATGAAAGTCTATATTTTTTCTTAGATCAGGAAGAAAGATCTTTTGTTAAGCAAATCTTACTAATTTGTACTGGATTAGTAGACTCCGGATTCTCTTTTATTCCTTTTACTCTGAAGCTACTTTCCGGACTAAAAACAACTACCTGTTAAAGTTTCTAAAGGGTTTTCTATTAGTTAGTATAGAAGGCGGGGGTAAGCTTTTTTCTAGAATCAATTTCTAAGCAAAACCTTTTTGTTTAAGAGGAAGAATACTAGTTTGATGTAGTAGTACAAGGCTCTCTCTTTTGGAAAGACTCAGCGTCTCTGTTTTCTTTTGACTGACTTACTTGACTTCTTTTGGTTTTGTTTTATCTTCTTTGATTAGGTTTATTAGCAAGAGTAAAGGTAGGGTGGAGGGAGCTTCAAGCGATCCAGGTGGAAATAGAAAGCCTTCTTAATTATACAAGTACGCGCTAAACAAGAGTCTTCTAATCTCTAACTAGTCAAGCTAATGGGGAATCTTGGTTATGAGAGTCCCAAACAAAAGTATGAAATATACCCTTGATAAAGGAAGGAATTTCTAGTAACTAAACTTTTTCCAAAGTAATACGAATTTAGTGTCTTCCTGAATTTGAAGTTTAGTATCATAACTAGATAACAAAGGTCTATTAGAGTTTGATTTATTGGGAGAGAGAGACTTCAAAGGGTTACTCTAAACAAGACAAGGCTGGGCAAGTCCCTATAAACTGAAATGGGTCAATGGATTGGCAAATTCACTTGGGGAAGTTGGGTTGAAAGGTATAGGTACCGCTTAGATAGGTATAGCGGCTTGGAAAGAGGGGAAGACTAAGATATCAGAAAGGTATCCATCCATAAAGAGTCAGCTAGAGTCTAAACTAAGCTTGATTTTTCATAATGAATTGAGGCAGTTCGTTTCATAAAGAAAAGATTTAGGATAGCAAAAGCGAGAAGCTGAGTGTGTCGCCGGTCAAGTCGTTTGTTTTCAGCTACGAAAGGGGTTTAGTAAACAAATTTGAAAGAGAATAGAGAATAAGGTAGATTTCGGGTAGGGTAGTAGGGAGAATCTTTTAAGAAAAGGGACTAAGCTAAGGTGGGCATAGCTCCGAAGAAAGGTCAAGCTCTGAGGAAAGGGATCGCAAAAGACATTAGCAAAGGCTGTGAAACGGGTCAAATAGGTAATAAATCAGTACCTCAACTGCAAACGTTTAGATAGCAATACGGGGATTACGAACTACCACAATTGGCAATAATTGGCATTCTGGATAATGGTTTTGGCAAGATCTGATTGAATCTGCCTTCCTTTTCTAGTAGAAGGGTTTTCGGACCAGGTTACTTAAGTTTAGGAAGTTCTTTAGTTCTAATTAGGGGCAAGCAAAGGAAGAAATCAAAACGTAAAGTAAGCTTTTTTGAAGCTAGGATTTTCCAATCACGATCTAACTCTTATTTAGAATCCGTTAACTAAGCACTAGTTTTAGCCGAAAAGAGAAGTACTCCCTATATGTATGAGAATCGCTTTAGAGGAAAGAGCATTTTGATAAAATTTTAGGAACTCTATTCTCTGTTAAAATAGCAAACCCAGAGTACTCTAAATCGGGTTTTAGGTGTAGGAGACTTCTAAGAGTTCCTCATTTTAAGTATAAAACTCGGGATACTATCAAAGTGTACCTGTAAGAGTTTTTGCTCTAAGGAAATAGAAATTGGATTCCTTAGTGGGGACTCCTTTGGCAATAAGATTTTTTTATAGTTATTACTAGAGTCAAAGTCTTGCGATATCTTGCCGGGCCTATTTTCAGACCTTGTAAAAATTTTAAGACTCTAATATTAGAGCACAAGAGAGCTTTTTTTTATCTATATTAGCAGCTAAGTATTTTATTATAAAATCTTTAGGAACTTAAAAATGACGAGTATAGTGATATCCATTAATTCAATTTCTTGCCGTAAAATTTCTCAAGGACCTGGACTTTATATTATAAATAAAGAAATTTTTTATATAATCGACCTTTGGACCAAAGAATCTTCTCTAAAGCGAGCACTAGACTCCTGGAAATTCTCTCTATTATCTTTTTTTTAATCTCAGTGCAGAAATTGAACCTTTTCTACTTTTAACTTAATTAAATTAAGGAACCCCTAACTAAAAAATTTCACTTCCCAACGCCATGAAATCCAAAATTATTTAAGGGTTTTCAATTACGGGCTTATTGGGAATAGTGTACAATGCTCGTATACTTTACTTGTACTTGAGTTACCGGAATGTTAACAAAATTTCCAATGGATTCATAGACATGTCAGGTAAGAAAGCGCCCATGAAGCTTTAGGTTTGGGGCAGTTAAAGTCGTATCGGGTTTATCATGCTAGATAGTATTCATATAGCTTCAGAGAAAGTAAAAGGACGTCTCTCTATCTTTCCAAGGCACTATCCTCTATAGCGATAAACAAATAGTACAATGAAGAATATACCTTAAAAAGAACAACTAACTAACCTATCCATTACCTATTATACTCTCTGACATAACTCCTTAATAAATAGGAATACAAACTACACTAGCTAGAATCCCCAGGTTACCCTACCTTATAGGGATAGCCCTTACTAAAGCTTCTGTGCCCCCCTCTCTTGCTACTTGCTAATAAAACTAAATACAAATAAAAGAAGTAAGTAACAAAGAATAGAAATAAAGAAGATAAAACAAACTAAAACAAAAAAGACTATAATTAAGGTAGCTCCCTCTTGCTTCCCTTAAAAGTCTAGCCACCCCTCCTCTTGTTAATATTAATACTAGGATACAGAATAGAATAGAAAATACAAAGAGAAAGAGAAGAAAATAAATACATAAAACGTCAAATAAGAGAATAATAAAGACAGGTATAGCTTCTCCTACTACTATTAGTCAAATTTTTGAGTAAATAAAGAAGGAAGGTTATTTGAGTTTCAAGGAGTGTCCCCGTTGTATAACTTAAGTCTTTCTATTCTGGTAGCCCCAGCCGGGAAAAGAAGGGGTCTCCTTAGTTTCAAGCGATAAGGAACTCCTCTCAGGGATTTAAGAGAGTCCTTTATTACCGAGATTGAGTGCTATTAAAAGAAGTTCATGAGTCTTTGGCCTCTATTGTGTATATACGCACCCTTAAACTATAACTATTAAAAGGTGCCTCGTTTTGGGAAAAAGGCTTCTAGAACCGTTCCTTTGTTTTTTGAATTGCTTCCGAGTATCCTGTAACACTTTTTAACCAACACCTTCTTATTCTTATCTACGATACCTTGCTTTTTCCTCGTTTCTTACCCTTTTCAGATTCAGACCTACAACTGGAAAACAGGCTTTCACTTTTTCTTTACTGAACTTCGGGAATTGATAGGCCAAGATCCTCTTAAGGTTTTAGTAAGACGTAGGTTCTAATCTCAACTTCTCTAAAAAAAGAGATCTCCTTTATAGAATCCTCTGCATAAATTTAAGTTTTAGTTTTAGAGTTCTCTTAGGGCCTTCTTTGCTAAATTTCGTTAGCTTTATCCTTCATTTTCTTGATTATCTAAAAAGGGTAACCCTGAGAGCAACACAAAGGAGCTTCCTACTTTAAAAGTTTCAACTTAAACTTCAGGAACAAAAAGGTATTCTTCAGAATAATTATACAGAAAAAAGGGAAAACCTTGAAGGAATTTGAATGCTTTTCTTTAATATAACCTAATATTTCATAAGATTCCTTACTCAGAAGCTGTAAACCTCTTGGATTTCTAGGCCTTTCCAGGGTCTTTATCACAAAAAAAAATTGACTTTAGCTTTTATATTCCTAAAAGTCTTACTCGTAATTCAAAAGGAACTCGATTAAACCAAGGAGTCCCGAAGTTTTTATCTAAGCTTTCGTTTATTGCACATTTTAGGTACTAGTCCTTTTTAGTTCGGCTATCTCGTTCTAAGAGTCCCCCCTTTAGATTAGAAAACTAACACCAGGGAAACTCTCTCCTTGGAACTTACTACCTGACTCGAAAGCTAAAAGAAGAACTTTTCTCTCCTACATAGCTGCTTTGGAAACAAAGGAACATAGGTAGCAAACTACTTACTTTAATGAAAGAATTCCCAATCAATAAAAGCTCCTAAAAAAGGGAAGACAGATGAAAGAAAACAAGGCTCATGTTTATACCTAGCATGTCAATTATTGAGAGTTTAGGCACTTCGCAAGGATAAGTATTGTCCCATTTAGCATCAATCTTTACTATATCCTTCTCGAGTTGCTTCCTTTATAGAATAGAGATTCAATCTTTCTTTTTTGTTAGAAATATCATTAAGCGGAACTAGAAAACCAAAGAAAGGAAAGACACTATCTGATACTATCTCCTATAAGTCCTGTATCTATATCCCCGGTTTTTAGAAGACTGCTACCCTATTTCTTTCTACAGCCCCTACTACTATAATATTGCTAATCAAACTACCAAAAAGACAGAATACAAATAAAAGTCAAGGCATGAGAAGTAAGTCAAGCAGTGGGGTTAGGAAGGAATCTCTGTACTATTTAGAAACTACAAGACAATAACATCCTTCTCTTCGTTTCAGCCGGTAAGGTGGACTATTTCGACAATTAAGGCACTCCCCCCTCTAATGATAAACGCGTAGGGCAGTGAGGTAAGCTTGCTTAAAGTTAGAGACTGTCCAATACTTTATTACTATTAGACTAACGATTTATATCATAACTAACTAATAAAGAAGATCTTAAAGGAGTAAATACACTTACACCATATAATGAATACTAACTAATAGAATCCACTAGAATACCAATTCTAAGAAACTACGACGCTACGGGCTACAAGAAGAAGGCGGGTATTCTAGAAAAATTCTTAAGTCAAACCTCGGGGAGTTTCTGGATACATTTTGAGTTTGAAAGAGAGGCGTTCTCCGAAACAAAGGAAGATTCTATGGCACATCCTATATCCTTCAAGTTGAGCTAAACTTTTCCCTTTTACATAAACTGGGAAAGCCTTATGCTAAAAGATCAGACTTGTGTTATTCCTAGAGCTGGCGGGCGGCTCCTTATACTAGGGTCTAAACGAATTTGTACCCATAAAGCTTAATAGCTTGAATTTCTTTTAATTGTTAATATATAAAAGTCTGGGTTTTTCTTATAGATTTGAAAAGAAAAGCGCCCCCCTTAAGTACGGGATTCCCCTTTTAATGTATTATTAGGAGTTCTTGTGCAAGTGAGGGACAAACCATATCTGAAAATGCCATAAAGGGTTTTTGCTATAATAAGCATTGCCAAAGTGAGAGGGAAGCCTTAACAAGAACAAGGTAATTCAATTAAGCTAGTTTGATGCTGTCATTCTACTCCATACCTTTCACAAAAAGTCTTTAAATCCCAAATTGCATATGCAAGTTCAAGTTAGGTTAAGGTCAAGATTTGCTCTAGTGGGATATCCTCGGGTTAACAGAATCGCCGAAAAGGTGTTCTACTTACTATAGCGGTGTCCTCTCCTAGGGGAGACTGCCCAATTCTTTTGATAAAACCTAATTGAATTGAAGCGGAATTCCCGATAGGCTTAAATGATATAAAATACCTTGTATTTCTATTCGTTGTGTGTCTTATTTTTTTCTTTTTGAATATGTAAACTTACGACGAATAAAGAGAGGGAGAGGTCTAGTGGTCAAAGGTTTTATTAAAAGAAGGGCTCCTTTTAAGTTTAAGTTAAGTAATAATTATAATAAAGTAAATAAGTAAGGGAATAACAAGAGCCCCTGTTCTGCTAGTTTTCTAAAAATGTCTTAAAACGCACGCTAGCAAGGTATAATATAAAAATTGACTGGATAGACTAAGTTTTAACCTTACAGCGTTTGGTATTGTTCTAATGAAAGAAAGCTTATAACTAGGGAAAGAAAAAGACTTTTCGAGGGTCCTGTCCTCTTTCCTAGAATCTGATTTCCGTTTTAAAGCAATAAAAAGGGTAAGGGATTACTTAGTGTACCCGATATTTCAAATGAGTTTCTTCCAGACTATGTTATGTACCACTAAATTTAAGAAAAAGCGTAAATTCCGGCGAGTCTCCACTGTGAATATTGTGGAGCAAGCCTAAAAAATTCTATAAAAGAGAATTGTATCTGTATTCAGTATCCTCGGGTCTTGAATTTAATATAGAACTAAAGTGAAAGTCAAATAGGTTTTGTTTTTTCTATTGGGGTGCTCTGGTTTAGTCCTCAACCTAGATTTGTTATCCCTTTTTCTTTTGGAAAGTCTTTACTTTAACTTTGTAATTATTTTAAATTAGAAAAGTATAGTCTTAGATAATTTAGGGTAAATTAGGAAACTTCTCGATAGTAATACTTATAACTTTTCAGAAAAGTCCTAAACCAAACTAATTATCCTTAAGAAATAAGGAAGGTGTAGGCTCAAGTCCAAAAGTAAACTCTAAAGGGGATCCGCTTCTTACATATTGCAACCGTTTTAGACGCGTATAGAAGTGGTTTGACAGGGCACCGCTAAGTGACGGATAAACTCATTTAGGAAAAGTTTCATATCCCATAGATAGAATATCCGCTAAACCCGTATAATTAAAAGTAAATAGAATATAAATTTTTAGTCCTAATAGCTTAAGGCGTTGTTCGAACCCTAAATTGAAGACTGAGCAGGGAGACAGACGCAAATCTAGTGTATATCATTCATTAAACCAAGAAATTTTTACGCAGAGTCACCGGGCTTTCAAGTAGCGAAAGTATATTAATTAATTTAATACACCTAGCTTCCTTTTTCATTAAGTGCAAGGTCCACCCTTCTTCGATTTGCCAGCTCCTTCTAAGGATATACAATTTCCAGGATTCCTCCTTTTATCCTTCAGGGGGGGGGGGACTATCACACAATAACTCTGTCTAATAAACTAATAAACATTACTGTACTAATACTAATCTAGGTTAACTGTAAGGAACTCTACAGCCATGGATTAAAGGCATTTTACTAAAGTCTAAAATCTCCTTTATTGGAACGGGCCCTAGTACTTTACTTTAATACAGTCGAATCCCCTTACTCGGAAACTTTTAGACCCTGTCTAGTTAATAAAAGCAAGGATTTTTTTCTCTTCGGAATAATAATGATGTATTTCCTTTTGTTAAGAGCTTGCGCAGGTTAAACAGGACCCTTTTTATAGGTTGAATTTTAGAGGGGACTCTATTCTGTCTGTAGGTTTTGAAGAAGCGGATTGACTTCTAGATATATCTTAAAATTTCTTGTTTATCAATATCATTCCTTTGTTCGTACTTAATTACTGCACCTCCTCAGGAAATCCTGAAGCGTAAAGCTCTTAATATGGCTTTACGAGACCCCTATATAATGTACCTCTTTTTTAAGTGTTACTGTATAAATAAAATAACATGCTGTATAATTTAGAGGTGAGAGTTTGATTTTCTTAGTATAGTAGGGCATGAAAGGCACCGCTGCAAAGTAGGTGCGTATATATAAGAGTAATATCCCTTACTAATCCTAGCTTAGTGCAGTAATACACTACCAAAAGGAAAACCTATTAACAGGTTAGCTATCTTCCCGGGAGGCTCGTTAACAAAAAAAAAGCTCCTTATGTCTTTTATATTCCAGAATATTTAACAAAATCTACAGTAGGGGTAATAAAGTCTATTGCTCACTTATTAAGGTAACTTCTAAAGAGTGTTTCCCCCCTTTTAAGGGGTACTCCTAAGTAAGCGTTTTTCCTATTTCTAAGGAATTTTTTGTTGTTATAAAGTCTTGACTTTTTTCATCTGAAGTTTTAGTTAAGTTGGTGTCTTAATTAAGGAAGAGTTGCTCCTGTGGTATAACTTTTTGGTGAGCTCATGGATTACCTGGATTTTCCGTAGCTATTTAAGGATTTTATATTAAGGAAGAATAAGGTTGCATCTTCCCTAGCTTCCAATCCCCCTAGAGCTGTAAAGCTAAAGCAGTTTGCAAGCAAGGCAGTTGTATATAAAATCTTATTCCTTACAGTTTTTACAATGGGTATTAAGTAAAGAGAGTTCCAGGTCTAGCTTATAGGAAAGGTAAAAATGAAAGATTGAGAGTACGAAGGTTACATATCTTAAGAAAATAGATATTTTCAGATTAAGAACAAGGCTTTCAGAAGTGTCTCTCCTCATCAGCAAAAGGGATTCCTTAAGGTTTATAGGCTAATATCAAGTACAGAGGAAGTTCCCCTCTTTATTCCAGCTTCCCTATAGCTCGAGACAATTAAGCACCGAGGACCCCTGAGTTATTCCATATAGAAACCCTAATTCTGAAATTAAAGAATCTAAGGAGTTTGCTAGTTATCAAATTCTAGAAACAAAAAAAAAAAAGGATTCTGCTTATGATTCCCGAGTATACAGTTAAAAAAAAGCAATAAAATAAAATTGTCTAGAGATTCTTGCGGAGAAAGTCTTCTCAAAGAAATCTCTCGATAGTAGGCTGTTTTTACCCCATTAATATTATGATGAGTTCTCAGGAAAACTCACTGCCTGTTTAGGTCTTATATTTGAGTAGCCTTGCGTCTTACCTCTTGAGAGTTGTTCTCATACTTTTTTTTACTTATAGAGCTTTCTCTATAATGACTCCCGGATATACTATCTATATTCTAGTGGTTTTTATTGAAAATGTTGATTCATTAGATAGTAATTAAAAGACTTTAGAAGGAGCCCTCCATAATAACAAAAGTAGAAGAGAATCTGAAACCTCAGTACTTTCTATTCTAAAGGGTTCTTAAACATCCTTTAATGCTAAAGGAATCCTGTCAATATAAAAGGAAAACTAAGTAATGTCTATGTCTACTGGATTCGTGAAGAAACACTTTTATGAGAAAGCCCTGTTTTGAGTTTGTGCTTGTTTATAAAATCACTCCTTTGTAGAAAGAGCTACGTTATATATGTATATCGAAGTCTAAGCTTAATTTAGATCTGCAGACAATTTAGAACAGATTGAGCCCTAAAGTCTAGGGTAATAAAGCACCTCCTAATAGAAAAAGCTACAGTAGTTGCCGAGCATTTCCTCTATAAAAGAAGTTGACTGGATTTCCCTTTCCTACTATACTCAAAATTGAGTGTGACTTTTAACTTTTCGATGATGTAATATAGTGTAGCCTAATTTAGGAAACCCTCATTCATATATAATTGAAGAGTTCCTTGAAGGATATGCTTAACTTGTATTTGGAGGTTTTAGATAACTTTCTTGTATCCGGGATTCTTTTGTGTCGTCCTGCTTGGATAGCAGTTTATTCTCTAGATTTGCTCTTTCTAGTAATCCAGAGGCCCCGGTATCCGTTTTTTAGTATCTCTCCTAAGTAGCACTCATATCCTTTTTTTTATTTGACACGAAAAGTCTCTGCTTGATTTACCGAATTCCTTACTTAAGACTCTATTGACTTTATCTTGAAACCAAGAGCTCATAAGTAGCCTATAGAATCTTTTTTAGTTATGACAACGAAAATGACATCAAACAAAAATTTAGGATATGTACATTGGTTCTAATTGACTTTTTGATTAAAGCAGAAAAAAAGACCTTAAAATTGAGACATATCTCAGAAATTTCTCCTCTTTTTGTAAGAGCACAGCTAGAGCATCATCCTTTTACAAATTTCTATTTAATGCTTTCTTTAATTTAGAACTTGAGTCTACGCTTCCGTGGATTTTACCAAAAAATAGAACTACTGACTACCTATACTTTTTATATTTATAGTAGAATATCTCTAGAAAACTTATATTGTTGAATCCTTATTGGCGAGTCTTATCTATTAAAGGAGAGCTCTTGTATTGTATATTAACGTAAAAGGGAACCTTCATTATGCTAGTCTTAATTCTACTAGATAAGACACTCGGGTTAATAGAGTGGTGCTCGTATCTTATCCCGGTCAGTTATAGTAAGGAACTGAAAAAGCCGCGTACGGAGGTTCGAATCGTGTCACTCCTAAGAAAAGGGTAAAGTCTAGCACATAGACTCATATAAAAATTTGAGTGTGAATGAGACTTACCAGGTCATCCCATTTCTTATTTAAATACTTATTTACATTTGTCTATTTTATGGCTCACGAAATCGGATCCGAAAAATCACTCTAGTCTAAGGATAGCCTTATTATATAATAATAGAGTTTTAGTCTTGAGTTTAGTATGGATTCTTGTTCTATCAAACCTTCTTAAATAATATCCTAAATGAATGAACAGAGTATAGAGTCCTTATTATATTAGCCGCCTTCCTCAATAGCTCAGTGGTAGAGCACTCGGCTGTTAACCGAGCGGCCGTAGGTTCAAATCCTACTTGAGGAGACTCAGACAAGAAATTCTTAGTTTATAGGTCTAAATAAAGAAGCAAGAAGGGAGAGTGGCTGAGTGGTCAAAAGCGGCAGACTGTAAATCTGTTGAAGGTTTCTACGTAGGTTCGAGTCCTGCCTCTCCCACTTTTTTATCCTTTTTTGTACATTAAGAAAGGTTTGCTCTGACAGAGCTTGTCTTTAATACAAATCTCTGGAATGTGGATCCAGTCACGCATTGCTCTCTAAGCTTGTCTATCCACTAGAATTGGCGCTCTTTCATCACAGAAAAGAGACGGGTTTATCACAAGTCCTTACTTATTAGATTTTAGTTTATTCGTAGTCTTTTTTCACAAGCCAAAGGAATGGGAACAAGGAGGTAATTCAATTAAGCTACTCGCACTCAAATTGAAAATCAAATGGGCCCTTTTATATAAAGCTTTTGTAAAGAAAACAAAGTTTCTTTTATGGAACATTTATATATAAACGACTTTAGGTTCTGATAAGAAAAATAGAATCCATTTTAGTGTAGAGTCAAAGCTTAGATTATCAAAAAACCTTTCCTAAGTAACTACTATCATCTAATTTTAGTTGTATGACTACCGATTCAGTACGGACTACGTTAGTTTCCGAGTTATGTACTTTACTGCTTTCTTCCCTTTTAATACCAATGCTTGTAAGATGTAGTATTGATATAGCACTGTCAGTTTGTAAATGAAAAAGAACTTTATTTATTAGTTTCGTTTATCATAGATTTCGAAAAGAGGGTTTCCTTAGAACTTAAATCAATTTGTTACTAATAAAAGTAGAAATAGGTACTTTTAATCCTAGCGCTAATAGTTTGATTTTACATTCCTGCGCAATGAGTGTCTACCCCCACTAGAATTTACCATACATAGCAACAAAAGACAAGCTTTTGCCTTTACACGCTGAGTCTATCAACTTAAGCCCTTTAGAGGATCCCTAATCTCTAAACAAGCACAAAGCGAATAGCCCTTTTTTTATCTTAGGGCCACGTGTCGTAGCGCTACTCTGAATATGAGAGATAAGTAAGTATATCACTTTAAATTCTTAAATCTAATTTCAGTTTTTGCTGTAGAAATCGTTTACCTATAGCGGTCATTTAAGTAGACGTTTAGAACTTTTCTATTAGAAACTAAGGTAAGCAGACGACAAATAGAAAGGAGCTTTTAAGTTAAGCAAAAGTACCTGCAAAGTAGGTAATTATAGTTACAATCCTGGTCAAACAGGACATTATTTCAAAGGAAAAAAGCGTGAGAGTGTTAACAAAAAAGAAGCTTAGGTATAGTTTAATATTGAGAAATAGCTGGGTTTTCTATGAGAGTATACATGTGCTTTTGTCGATTCTGTATTTAGAAAAAGAATAGTCTTAAAAATTCTTCATTATTTGCTGCTTGCTTCTAGATATCTGATAGGCTACTTTACTTCTATTTTGGTTCTGACTTAGTTTAATGAGATTGCAAAGGTTATGATAAAGTGCCTATTAAAGATACTATACGAAGTTTCTCTTCTAAAGTACTATCAAAAAATCACCCCTATGAGATTCTTTCCAAGCATTCAGTTGCAAACGTCAGCTAGCCAAAGCTCCTAAATTTCTTTAACTTCGTTACCTCGTCTTCAACCTGCCATTGCTCTATCATCGCCAGTTCTGCGCCATTCAAGAGTTTCTAATTAAGCGTGCAAATAGTTCGTAAGCCACCGTGTAGGACTACCTTATTTATTAAGTTTACTGAAGTTTTTTACGATGTGACGCTTAGCGGTCCTTTTCCTTGTGCGGGATGATTGAGAAGTTACTAAAAAAAAAGACGAGACCAAGCCCTTTAAATAGGAAACCCTTGCTTATAGGCGTGTTTGCGCATTTAAGTTCTTTCCTTTGTATTTATTAGCACTATTGTAAACCCATAAAACTAATACGTAGTTTAAGAGTATTGCTTGTATCATAATCTTAGAAACTTAAACTCGGCTAGCTCTAGCAACCTAGAAACCTGGAAATAAGCAAACTCCTTAATTAAAAAATCTCAAACTCAACATTAAAGAATATTTTGGATTTAGAGAATTGCCTTTTAAAAAGGAGGCTCCTTAAATTAATTAGCAAACAGTTTGATTTAGGTTTCTAGAGTTACTTAATTCCCAGGGAGAGTACACAAAATTGAAAAAAGTTCAGCCAACCAAAAAGGAGAACCTTTTATTCGAGGATCACTACAAAGATTCAGGGATAATGCCTCTTTGAATTCATAGGAAGAGACTGTCAACTACAAACAAAAGCTATAAAATTCTGAATAGAAGGTTATCTTACTAACAAGCTATAATTAAGAACCCAGGAGCGATTTTAACCCGGCTTCTGGATCCTTTATTTAACGTCATTCACGGGTCTATACCTTTCTTGTTTTTTTATTACTATTTTGAAAAGGTTCCTAAGTCGTTTAGTAATAGATAAAGAGAGCTTCACTAAGAAATTCTAAAATTTTCTATAGTATTCGTGATTGAGTATGACATTAAAAATTTCTAGATCAATTGCTTATATCCTTTATATATAATACTTCCTCGTTTAGTAATAAAGAGATTTAATATACCCTTAATTTATGACTTACTGGCTTAAAGTTAAAGACAATATCAATTTTTGTATATCTCTCCGGCACTCCCTTGAAGAAGGAGTTGAGTTGATGAAAACGAATTTTACAGATACGTATTTTGTCCTAATAAAACACTTCACATTCAAAACTCAAAATACTAGTGCTTCAGTTTACTACTGCGTGCGTTAGAAGTCCAGAATTTGAAAAGGATATAAGTAAAATCTATAACTTTGTAAAGCCCTGCGTTTAACCTACAAGTAGAAGGAAGACTCCAAATTATTATATGGAAAATTTTTGCCGCCTCCCCTTGGGTACAACCAATAGAATATAGTATTACTGTAAAACTTTATTTCGACCTTACATAGTTTTTGACCTTTTATATGCTTATCTATTTAATCTATAGTATAGGGTCTCTACAGCATTGCACATTCAATCCTTAAGAACTTTAAGAGCTTTCGCCTAAAAAGACTAACGGCGTTTTATTTATAAGCCTCTCTAATCTAAAGTCTAAAGAGCCAAACCAAATATTTTAGCCCTTTTCTAAAAGAATCTTTCTAGAGTTATAATATTAAGGAGCAACCTGAATAGGGATATCCTGTAAATATCAAGGGCAACAACTCCGTCAGTTTTTGGTTTACAAAGTGGCATATAATTAGAAAATACCTATAGATTTTTGTGTGAGGTGTATTTTACTATATACTAAAAAGTTCCTGGTTAAGCTTTTTTGGGGTGCGCTAGCGAGTCTTTACTTTAGTAAGTCCTGAGATTTTTAATGAAATAAAATAAATAGAAAGATACTGGATCCTAAGTTAAACTTTTTTTTTTTCAAATCCAGTTGAGTAGCGCTTTTAAAAGCCTATATACCCGTATATTCAGACCCTTTAAATATTATCCGAAAAAAGCAAGAATCTTAAGTACTCTTTCTTTACTGCCTTATTTACTAAGAGTTGGAGTTATGAGTGAAAGAAATTTCCCTTATACTAAGCACCTTGAAATTGGAAAACCCAAAATAGTTATAACATCGGATCTAAGCTCAGTGTAGAGAACAGAATACTAGAGGGAATCCTTAGCTTTTCAATTAAGATAAATTAGGATAACCCGGCAACCAAATCTAATTCTATTAGGTACGTTTTATAATCTTATAGGAAAACCCCTCAACAAGGATTCCTAAGTTTCAAGTCCATCTTTATTAGTAAGCCTTAATCATAAAATTCTAGGTAAAAGATCCGGATTTGTTCTATCTTACGGGGCAAAAGCTCCTCCGTGTAAGAGTGAGGTATTCTATCACTTCACTTATTAAAAGAATAGCTTCAAAAGTACATGTTCAAGGGTGCCCTCCAAGTTTCTGTGGTATTATAAGGTGATGCATAAGTTTTATCTAATTGAAAAGTAGTTTTTGGCTTGACAACTAAGAGACCTAGATTTTTATACCTTTCCAGTAATAGGCGAAACCCTATATTATAACACAGTATCCATGAAAGAACCTGCCGCTCCTTGAATTTTATATTACAGGAGAGTATATATGAACTAAAATTCTTACTCCTACGTAGGCTAGATTAAAATGAGAGTTGACCTAATGCCCGGATCTTTTAGTTACACCCTGGAGCTCTTAGCAAGTTCCTTAATGGGTTTTTTATTTCTTTTTTTAGTCTTTCTTGAAAGAGTAATTGCTGAAAAGGGCTTTTATAAGGGTACTCTTAATCCCTTATTATTAGTTTAAGCGGTTGTGTAGCTGTAGGGAGGTTTCAGAAAAGCTTTTTTATAATCAAAGGAAAGTACTAATATTATAGGAATATCGATACACATTTTCTCATGTCTATTCCACCCTTCTATTATACTGCCTAGAGTTTTTAGATCATGAAAAGAGTCCAGAAAAAAAAGGTCAAGACTTGATATAATGACCCGCGGTAAATGAGTTTGTCATAGGATTCTACTAAAACAAGGTTTAATTCGAAAAAAAAGAGATTTAAGGTTTCGAAACCCATACAAATAGCTATTTTTTTAGTAGGGACCCCTGTCCAGGGCAGAGGTTTTCGTGCAACATAAGGGCCCTGCACTTTTTCTCGGAATATAAGGTGACTTTATAATAATACCCAACCCCTAAAGGTAAGAGCTGTCCAAAGGAAGTATATACCCTAAAAAGTTATCACTTTCAATTATATAAGTATAGGAGCGGTTTATCTAAACATGTAAACTTCCTGGAAAGAAACTTAACTTATTACTAGAGGGATTCCTTGTTGAGCAAACCCTTTTCTTAATGGATACGCTACAGCAGTGAATTTCGTTTTAAATCATTAAATAGAGCCGCTTTGTCAAAGAAAACTGACAAAATGGGAACCCTTGGTAAGGCATAACAGACAGCAAGAACTCCTACTAAAGGATCGCTATAGCGCTTCATTGTCCTAACTAAGGCTTTTTGTTTTAGAAAGACTTTGTACTCTTTCATTTTGATAGACAACGAACGCGTATAAGCACATGTACATACTACATTTTTGGTTTCCTAGGAGCCCCCTTATTTTATTTAATTGTCCCACGTTCCCAGTATTTTTTTGGTCTCTGAACTTAATTCTAATTTTCTAGAAAATACTAAATAAAGTCAATTTGTGTGCTAATTTTACCGACTTTGATGATAATAAAAAAGGGGAGATTCTATAGTATTCTCGGGTATAACTAAAGGGATCCAATTCCTGAATCTTACCTATATTTTCTTTCACTACTACTTATACTTACTTATATTTTATTTTAACCTCCTATATTTACAAATTACGCTTCGTAGGAACCTAGGATTTCTTTTATTAAATAAGGACCTCCGCTAAAAAAGCGAACCCTTAATTACATTACCTTAGCTACTACTACTATTGACGCTTATAAATCTAGTAAATTAGTACAGAGAAGACTCCTCCTTAATAAGATAGGGGGACCTTGTAAAAGATCAAATTTAGACTCTACCTAAGAAAAATCACTCAAGCGGATCCTTCTACTACGAGTTACGGCAATTCAATAATGGGACTTTCCCGATATCCCGAAATAATACTAATAAAATATCTTGTAAAACTCAATCTACTTTCAAGCTTTATAGTTATACAATCTTTTATTTTCAATCCTTTGGAGTTTGAACTGATATAGGGACTCCTAGGCTTCAGATCTCTTGTAGATTCTAATAACATGTATTTGCACAGGTTTTTCGATTCTTTTTTACCAGTTAAAATACTTTATCTAATCAAGATTTTAATGCAATATTTTATAATTATAGCCCCAAGATAACTTTATTATGAACGGAGCAGATGAAGCCCCCTTAAAAAAGACTATAAGGAGGTACCGGGCTTAAGACAAGAAATTCAATTAGGGTATTCTATAAACAAACAACTGGCCCCAAGGGATTTGAACAGTTAACCTTCTTTCAACTCTCTTGAATTCTGTCGCGTTTTCATTTCAATTTAATACCTAACGAGCCCGCAGAGAGCGCTTTCTCATAGATGTAGAAGCACTTTATTCACTATTTTACGGAGATCCCTAGTTTTTCAATCCCTTTAAATTAATAATAAAATAAGTATAACGAATCTCAGAGTAACTGTCAGAGACTGCGGACTCTCTTAAAATAAAAAAGATTGAGGTTCAGCAATCGTGTAAATAACCGATAGCTAGCAAAACTCCTTGGTAAATATAGAATCTAAGAAATCCTACCCCGATCTTACTTATTTTATTTCCTATAGCCCGAAGGGGCCGCGGTATATATGGTAATTTAAGATTTAAGAGTCGTTGTTATGTTTCAGAAATTCCTTGTGAATGTGCAATTAATAAAAATGTAAGTTCCAAACAGCTATTTTATCAATCAAAAAGCTAGTCGAGTGTTTACAATTACGGGTAGAAGCCCCATGTAAACTTATTTCAAAAATATTCACAAATTTCTAGGAGCACCCGCTTATTCTACAGTTATTTCTCTTTGTTAATACTCAAACTACTAATAAGGGCCTTATACCAAGTCAAAGCTAAAAACTTGCAATACTCTGCAACTATACTCAACCGCGTATCTTTTTAGAATGATCAGGGCTGACTAATTAAAGTTAAAGAGAGAGTTTTTGCTTAAAGCGACCCCTATGTCTAGAAAAGTGACGAAAAGTCTAACTATATAGAATCCTTTTGTGAGTCAAAAGGGGGATTTGCTTAGTAAAGAAAAAGGCATGAGGGCCTACTAAAAAAGAAAAATGATACGAGATTCAATGGATGCCTTTTGTCAGGCTTCTTTTCTTTTTTGAACCCTTGTAGCTTTAACTTAGGGTCTTTTTTTAGAGCTAATTTATACCCTTTGTAGACTGCGAGATACCGGGCTCTGTAAAGATAATCTAGATTCTTACTTTTAGTGCGGGAGTTTAACCTTATACTACTAGAATTGAAGTGGCTTAATTTACCAGAAAAAGCATACCCCGCAGACTTAAGTTAAGTAGCAACTTTTTCTAAATTAGAATTGGCAGAGCCCAAGTCAATTTGATTGGGTGTTGTTGGTTCCCATCGTGTTCTCAGTTTCTTTTTTGTACTACCAAAAAAGGGGATTCCAAGTTCAAAGTTTCGCTATTCTCTTCCGTAAACCCACAGCCAAGGTCTACGTTCGTTTAATAACTAGTCGTCTCCTTTTCACAAATTCGTGGAATCTTCCGGATCTACTTTTAACAACAGAATTAGAAGAAACCCAGAATATGAAAATAGATTTTAGACTCATCTGCGCTTTGTGAAATGTACAAGAAGCTTAGCTTAAGGTGTCTGAAGCCTCCTTTGAGAATTGCGATAATGTCCTCGTAAGTAACATTGGTGCTGGTTTTGTAGATTCTCTTTCTAGTAGGAGATCGGTCAATCGCATGAAAGATAACCCAAAATCTTCTTATGAGTTAGTTCTTATTGACTTACTTGTGTTTCTTTTTGTTTCTTAGTGACGGTATTAGATTTATATTAGTAACACCTCTATTCGGGGTCTACCAGACACCAGATTTTTTGATGCTTCGTGTTTATAAAAAGTATGGTTCTATGGTTCTAAAACTTTATACTTAATTTCTTGTGGTTAAATCAGAGCTTCATTTTACAACATGCACAGGTTCAAAGCCGGCTAGGGTTTCTTTATAAGGGTTTTATTACTTTCTAGAGCTTCTCAGTACTATTTCTGAAACCAGAAGGAAGATTAGATAATATAAAGCACGTCACGTCGTGCGAAAGGGCTACTAGTATTTCTTAAATTCCCCCTTTTAAGTTTAAGTTAGGAAGATATAATAGGGAGAGGAATCCCACAAAGTCTAGATTGCTTTAGCCTTTCCTGATCTGCATCTCTAAAAGTTAGCTATTCGATTTTGGAGACTCTTTTGACTTTGTAGGTATCTCTAGCTCTAGAAACGATACTATATCGGCTTATTGTCTATTATTTATTAGCAACTCCCCTTGAGGAAAAATCTGCTGGAATTCTGTCTAAAATCCTTCCTATCTCACAGGGACTCACTTAGCAATTAATCTTACAAGGGTTGGGTCTTGTCTTAATTCTAAAAGGTCAGTACTCTCCCTCGCGATCCTTCGAGCTAAACTCTCATTTTGCAATTTTAAGGGTTGCTTTAACGCTGCATAAAAAATCCCATTTTGAGAGGGCAAAGAATCTTTATTCGTGTCTCTCGGGGCGCCGCGACTTATATTTAGTGGGATAAATAGAAGTATAGCTAGAATCTGCAGAAGTCTTAGGTGTTCTCAAAAAAGGGGTCCTTTGTTAGTGGATCCCTGTAAGGTAAAGCTGCAGCTAGATCTTAAATTTCGGGCAGAGTCTTGAAAATATATCCAACTTCATTTAGATCTTTATATATGTTAAAGCATCCCGTTTTTTACTGTCTCGAATATCATTGAAAGCCCCCTTGTATTTAAGATGCGCTCAGTATAACTTATTTTAATTACACCGTCACCTTTCAGCTCCATTTTAATTTAATGAAAGGAAGTCCCGTGTTAACGATCAGACAACGGAATCGCTTATATTGGAATAAGTTGCCGTTTAGATTAGAAGTGGAGTAGGATTTCCTAATAAAAGTGCATTTCTCATCTGATTAATCGACACTATAACCCTAAAAAGAATTCGCTGGTTCAAAAAAAGGTATGACTTAGATTATCGGCAAAGGGCAAGGGCATCTCGAAAAAGCTTATATAGAACAGAACCTAAGTAAGACACCTCTCTGTCGTTAATAAGGATTCTAGTAAGTAGGGAGGGACCCATCCCATAAATTTTTTAGGGCGAAATCGACCATAAATGTAATTTCTGTTGTATATTTTTATAAACAAAAGCCTAAAATCTTTTTTCTTTAACCAGGGCCCCTTTTGTGGTACTTTGAACACCTGGGTCTATTACTACATCTGAGTAACCTTAGCTTAACTCGGCGATTAGTAATTATGAAATCTTGTTTTTACTGCTTCCACATAGGATTCTTTAAGGGGTACTGACTAAAAAAATTGAAATACCAGGCTATCCTTTTATTCTGCCACAACCTATTTTTATAACTCAAAAAAAGAGGAAGTCCGTACTAGAGGATTTACGACCCAGTGATCTCGAACTCAACCCGGAAAAGAGTTGCAGCAGTCTGCATACGTATCAAAAGTTTTTTGGAATTTGCCTTTACCAAGGCTTGCTTATCCTTTTTAGAGAACCCTATTATAGTCAGCTTTCTGTATTGTACAAGCACATTATAGTGCATTAACCCCTGTAAAAACTTTTTTTTGTAAAGTCCCGGTATTCTAATTCTATTCTAACTTCAAGTCATTTTAGAGAAATTGACTGCTGAGAGGCGGTTACACATTAAGAATTAGAATCTTATTAATTTGAAGCGGGCTAACTTAGTCAAATAAAGGGTAAGTAATTCTAAAAAAAGAATAAAGAAAGTTTTATGCTCTTTATACCGAGCTTGTTTTGTATTATAGGACTAAACCTTCTGATAAGCCCCCCGAAAAAGCCTCTTTCATCCCGAAAGATTGTCAAAGTTATGACTGATATTCTTTCTTTGTACGACATCTAAAAGCAAAAAGAAGAAACTTAGATCTCAATAAGGTTAGTGAGTTGTCCTGTCAAAAGAAGCCTCTTTTTAGACTTTGTTATATACAGCTACTTTATAGGCCTAGCAAAGAATCCACAAAGGGGACCCTAAAATCTTACGAATTTTAGACTAAGAATCCCCGGGATTTAAGTAACACAAATTGAGCTACCTTACTTTACTAAAGTATATAAATGCATTTCCCACCTTGTTTGAGGAAATAGAAAGTCTATGCCAAGTAATAGAACAAAGTTTCCAACTATATAACCTTAATTATATATAGTTTTTCAGCAGTGGATTTCCCGAGCTTGAGAATGTCTAAATTTCTTGTGAGGATTGCTTCTCTTTAATAAAAATGAATTAAAAAAAACTTAATATCTTTTCTGCGTAAATAGAAAGCTAAAGACAAAAGTCTAAGGGGGTTCTAAGCCTGTCGCCTTAGTTAGATTAAATAAATAGCGGAGCTCTTTTGTTTACAAGTTTTTTATGAATCCTTGGGTTTACTAAAACTTATTTATCCTCTGGGTCGTGCTGTTGATTCCGTTTCTTGTATATCTAAAAATCCTGGTAGGACGGAAGTAAACTATATTCTATAAGAAAGAGAGGTCCTAATAAGAACAAATAGGTTCCGGGGAGATTCTAGTTACTTTATTAAAGCTTAACATTAGTAGTTGTCATTCTGTGTTTAGTGGGATCTCTCCCTCTCCAAGTAAATAGAACATCCAGGGTGTAGAGACTTATAAAAAAAGAATAAAGCTTGTGTAGAAAGGCAAGCTTGTCTTGTAAAAAGTACATAAGAATTTTTGGTTAAAAAGGACCCACTAAACTAAATACAGAACTAACAAGCATAAAGAAAAGGGTTTTGCAATAGAAAAAATTCCGCGGTTAAATACTTCTATTATCGTTAAAAATTTTTAGGTCTAGAAATCTCCTTAGACTGTTTCACTAAAAGGAAGATAGTAGCATAATTCATTTTATTGAAAAGTGGCCACTTACCTTACTTAAGGGTAGTTATATTTTAGCACTTTTATTTAAAAGCAAAGCTAGTATTTATATGTAACTTTGATAGGGAATTCCCTACTTCATGTCCAAAACAAGAATTTTAAAAACCCAGAGTTAGAGTACCAGAGCAGCCTCCTTATCTCCAAGCAAGTTAGTTAAATTTTGATAGCCTATGGCTTAAGGAGAAAACTTACTGAGCTAGAACAGCTAAGAGGGCTCTCCGGAAAAGCGGCTTTTTAAAAAAGATTTTATAAGTTTAGGAGTTCGAAAGATTAACATCTTTCCCTTTTTGAAGGCTTAGCCGTTCTGGAATTAAACCTTAGCGTTAGAACTTTCTATTACAGGAAAAGCTTTTCAATTTATGTTACTTAAGGTAGCTCTGTTAAGACTAAGACAGGACACTTGGGTTTCTATTGCTATTCTACGTAAGGGATTTCTTTGACTTTGACTAATGAGAGATTGATCCGGAGTTTCTCGGCTTCTACTTCATAAAAGAAAAGGGGTCTAGCAGTAAAGGGGAATCTCTTATCAAGCTCTAACTTCAAATATTTGACATTCTAGATAGTAACTTCATCAGGAGGTTTTACAGGGATATGTCTTCTTTCCCTCCGTAGATTTTCTGGGTTCGGTTGGGATAGAAAGTTTCTTTTATGGATAGTGGTTTTTGGGATTGTTTCATTTGATCTGTATTCCTGCTTTGATTGGAAAGTTTCTTGGATGTTAGGCTCTTTATGTTTTTTGTTATGCCGGTTTCTTCGTCCTCCTCGTCTTCTGGGTTTCTGGATATTCGGATAAACTTTTTGAGACTCAAGAAGTGCTTGAAGCTAAATTTGATAAAGGTGCTCGATTTTAGGGATGGATAGGCGAGAGTTTCCTCAATTCAAGAGTAGGGGTATTCAGAGTCAGACTTTCGAGAGCAGGTAGGAAAGGAAGGTAAGTCAAAGTAGTAGATGCTTGCTATCTAAGGCCTCCCGGGTATCAAATATCTATCAATATAAAAAGAATTTGGCAAGCTATTGATATAGAGCTCTCTTTTTGAGTAATTACATTACCTCTTGCCAGTCCTTTCTAGGTTACCGCTTAACGAGATAGGGAATGATAAAGAGTAAGTAGTTTCCTACGGACCTTGATAGATAGTTCTAGTTCTAAAGTAAAGAAAGTTTTGAAGTTAATAAAATAAGAAGAGGATAGAGTCTCTGGTCCGTTAGCAAAGCAGAGCCCAGATAAGTAAATAAGTCGGATAGGGCGCACCACTTAACTTAGTATTGAAACTGAGGTAATGTATATTATGGATAGTCACCTTGGCATTGTTGCTCTTTTTTGAATTTGCTTAATAAAGTCTAGTTTATTCTAACTATAGAAATTGAAATGAAACCCTTTCTTTCCAGGGATAAAGTCAAACTTGTAGGGTATAAACCGAGTTCTATGTTTCGGGTTAGACTTTTTCAGAGAAGTAGGCACCGGGTTAACAAGTTTAGGAATTCCTTCAGCCTATTAAGTAAAGCTCGTGAGTCCTCAATCATTCTATGGTGTTTTCAATTAGAAAGGGTAAGTTACAAGGTTATAAGGAAGAGTTCCCCTTTGTTTACTTCGATGGCTTTTCTAGTTCCGCTTAAACTGAATGGGGTGTATCTAACTAAGTTGCTCTTTCTTCTCCCAGATCCAGCTAGCAAAGGAAAGTTTGATATTTCATAGTTATCGGACTCTATTTCCTTTCTATTTATTTGTGAAGAAGATTCAGAAGGTAAGCAATTCAAGCAAAGAATGATATAGTAAAGTAAAGGTGGTAAATAAAATAGAGGAACCTACCAAAGTTTGGGACTTGAACCTGCCACTTTAATTAGCCAAGTTTTTTATAGCTAGTTATAGGTTAGAGGTCATATTTTCTATAATACAAGCAGTTTCTAAATAAGTCAGTTTACTAGTTGATAGAGAGTAGTAGCGCTCAACAAGTCAGAATCTTGGTTTTCTAGTAGGAGATTTGGGTTTTTAGAAAAGCCTTTCTTTTATTTACTAATACTAAAAAGGTTAGCGTTTAAAGTTCTAAATTTAAGAGATAAGAGACTCATGTATTAGTCTGTTTTTAGTTAGCTAGTTTTCTTTACTCTAGAAAGAGAGTGGCTGTAATAAATTGAAGATGGGTCTTATGAAGAATAAGATACAGAGTTCCAGTATCAAAAGCTGGGGCTCTAAGCAAAAAAAGGTTTTTATCTAGTTCTAGTTGCAACAAAAGTCAAATAGTAAGTAGGTCTACAGAAGAAGGGTATTCGAAGTCCGAAAGAGGTCAGAAAGTCAGTCATTAGTTTCTTGTAAAATAGAATAGATAAATATAGAGTAAGCCTGTTTTCCTCAAAAAGGGGTTTTTAGGAACGAAGTCCATTCTCGAAAGAGGGGGTAGGTTTCCTAAAAGTGTTATTGGAATTAGAACCTGTCACTTTCTTAATATGTCAAGTTTTCTCTTTGAAAGTGTAAAGCAAAGGTAAGTTCTGCTCCCTTCGTAATTTGAAAGAAATTTCCTTCATGTTATTGGATTTTATGCTTTTTAAAAAGGAAGTAACTGAGCGGGGTATCGCTGTGGAGCCTTTGGGTTTAGGGATCCCGAGTTCTTGGGCTAGTTGAGAGTAAGGAAGTCTATCTGAATAGTAAACAGAAGAAGGCAGAGTAGGGTTCTAAGTGAGTAGGGAAGTCGCAAGGAGTTGTAAAAATGGGGTTGCAGGCGGGCTATTTACAGGTTCTTTAATCCAGTCAAATCCTAAGGTAGAAGCTTGATGGAATTAAGATCGGTGTCTTAGATAGAGTGTTTTGTTACCGAGCTCTTAAGGTAGGAAGGAGCCTGTTTCCAGTAAATAGAAAGCTAGATTGTGAGCTTTTCCTTTTAGTTGGCATTAGAGCGTGTTAAGAACTTCAAAAGGAGTCGGATGCTTGGCAAGTAGGTTCTGTGTAAGCGTCAGTCAGTCCAATTCTCGATAAAATATTAAAGTATAGGGAATTTACAGAGAAGTTTCTTTTTCTCTTATTTTCGTATTGCAGTAGTTTAGGCACCCACCGGATAGGGAATTGGCGGTGAAAGAGAGGAGTTTCATAGAATCAAACGTATAAAATGTAAATGCGGCTCTGTATCAAGATTCTCAATGAATGATAAAATAAATAGAAAGTGAAATCTGGCCGGATAGATAAGGTAGCGTTACTATCTAGAAAGGCATTTCTAGATAGTAACCTTAGAGTTGTAGCAAGCATAGAAAGAAAGCCGAGTTCCTTTTTATTGAGAAGTACTTGGGTTTCCTGTAATTCGGTGGTTGCTTGTATGCCAGTCTCTTTGTTTCTCACGCTATAAAAGAAATTGGTAGAATGGGAGGTTTTCTTATGGACTTGCTCTAGTGAGTTTAAGGATATATTCTCTTTTACTAGTGGGTTAGGCTGCGTAGAGTTGAGTAGGTAACCCCGGCGGCTAGCTAGTAGGTAGCATTTATTCAGAAAAGCGCTCATTCTAGATTTAAAAAGGGACTTTCTAAGTATGATTCTAGGTCTAAGAAAGAGCAAGGTTTGGTTTGATCCGTCTCCCTGTTTTATTAGCTTTGCCAGGAAATTCTTCGGAAGGGTTTTCCTATTGGTTTGGTGGAAGAAGTTTTATCAAAAGGTTAGACTTTTTCTTAGATTGAGATAGGAAGTCCTTTTGTTATAGAGTTATAGAATAAGAAAGTAGTGCCCCCTTACTCTTTCCTTGACTTAGTTACTTGATTCGGATTGGGGAAAGAGACTGCAGTAGACGTAGCAAGAGTAGGAGGAACAGGGCAAGAGATAGTAAGCAGTAGGGATAGGGCTAAGCCTGTTGTATTCTTGGGATAGAGCCAGAGTTACTATAATTAATAATAAAATAGATAGGAATTTCTAAATAAACAGGGTAGGCCTTAATTAATTAGGCCGAATAGGGGAAAACACCTTACTGAGTGCCTAAACTAGCAATAATTGAGATTCTGGGTATAAACTTTGGCAAAATTCCATTTGATCTGCATCCCTTCTTTTCTTATCAGCTTTTACAGGAGTAAGGTAGGATAGCTCTAAAAGGCTTTTTCTTATTCTAGTGTAAGAAGTTTGACGAGCTTTTACTGAAAGGGTTTTAAACTTAGGTTAGTAGATAGGTGCTGTTACAGGAAGTCCCCGAGAGCATTTAGAGAGTTCTTATACTTAGTTCCATTTTTATTGCAAATAATGAATTTCCTGTAAAAAGGAGATGTATAGCTCAGGGGCAAACAGGGTTTTAGAGATAGTAGGTTTCTTTTATTGGGAATCGGGTAAGGAAGTCTATTCTGAAAAGTGGATAGGTTACCTAGGTTTAGCTAGTTTTCTCAGGTGGGATTATAACCTGTTACTTGCTTATTATGCCAAGGTTTTTATCTATTAGTTAGTAAGGGGTCATGTAAGCTTATAAGCAGTTTCTAAGCAAAAGCCTTTATAGGTTTCTGGGAATAAGGAGAGTGGGTTTCTAGGAGCATAGCATAAAGGAAAGATATGGGTATCTGAGCAGTCAGCAGGTGGCAGGGGATTTGAAAGAGTAAGTGAGCCTCTTTTGTTAGTTGAATCGGCAGAATCCGGTTCTGTAGTAGGAGCATAAAAGAGTCTTTAAAAGCTATCTCAGAGAGTTGGACTTTCCTTTGTGAAGAAGTTTTTGGGTAAGTTTCAGAAAGCAATTAGAGACTTCTATAGGAAAAGAAAGTGGTGAAAGGGGTGCCTTTTAAGAAGTAGGTAGGAAAGGAAAGCAAGCCAGTAAAAGAGGTACCGGGTCAGAAAGAGGGGAGTCCTTGACTTTATAGGTCAGCCTGCTTAACGAGGCAAGGAATGTGGTCAAGTTGTAATACCTAGATTTCCTGGGTTTCCTATTTCAGAGTCTAAAGTAGAACTTTCTTAGTTATTAGAATGTTTTCCAAAAAATGAGTTTGTACTAAATAGGAGTAGATAGAGTCCTTCGGAGCTTTCCTGTGGATATTGCAAAGGGAGGGCTTGGGTTTATAACTAAAGCATAAAGTACTGGTATTTCTAAACTAAAAGCTTTTTCGATTTACTTTTCGCTTCATTCGTAGTTGGGATTTCTAAAAGAGTACTTGTTTTTGCCTCTTCCTATTTCTTTTCTGGATCTCGCTAACACACAAAGATTGAATCTCTTATCCATTTTATAATAGGAAATTCTATATAAAGTCAAAACTGAGGATGGGGCGATAGGGGGCTCCCTACAAGCTACCCCAACAGCATAAAGCATTATGGATAATTTAGCGTGGTTTCGTTTGATTTGTATTCCTTTGTTTGTTTCGCTTTTACTGATTGAAAGTCTTTCGAAAAGGAATTCGGTAGCTGCTATTTCATTAGAAGAGAGTTTTCTTAAGGGAAGTTCTGGGATGTATTCAATTGAACAAAAGTCTCGGATAAAATGTTTACTGGGTAGGCCTTTCATTTAGATTGAATTTCAATTTCAGTTGTTATAGAAAGGAGAAAAGGGGCTCGTACTCGTATAGGAAATATAATGAAAGGTTTGTCAGTAAGCCGGTTTGATAGGATTAGAACAAGTGTCTTGCTGTGTTTTACTCGGGTTCAGTTTGGAAGCGGTAAGAATTTCCGAGTAGGTAGTCAGTAAGTTTCAGGAAGAAATTCAATATAAGGTATATTTATATAGTGAGTTTCTTTTTGTTGCAGTGGTGTCCTAGGGATTCGCCAGACAGGTCTTTTTGTAAGTAGTAGGCAGTTTCGTAGAATATAATATAGTAAATCTTGACTCTACAAGCTCCACGGGCTAGTCTCTAACTCTAAATATAAGGGCTTAGGGGGTTGAATAGGTAAAAAACCAGCTTAAAAGGCATCCTAACTGGCAATAAACGATGCTATAGCAACATCGGCATGATTCTATTCGGTCTGTAAACCTTTTTTTAATTAGCTTTACGGGAAATTCTTTGATTTGAGGTGTTGTCTGTTTCTTTGTCTTGTTCTAAAAGCAGCTCTAAGATCAGGGGTTTAGCGTATCGTGGGGAATTCTTCATATTCATATTGAAATATTGGATTTGAAATCGGGTTTTGTAGCAAGCAGATAAGGGGTTTGGGTTTCCTCAGCTCCATGTCTATGCCTGTCTCTACTCATTTCAGAGGATTGTGAACCTTTTTACTGGGACAGCCTCCACGAATAGATGTATCCTCACTTCATAACGAATAGCTGATTTGCTTTCTTGCCTCTGTGGACTTCTGAACTATACTATCAAAGGAATGATAAAGAAACATAGTAAAAAGGGACTCTAATTTGGTCACATAGTAGCACCCTTAATCGGTATCCTAACTGATGAAAAAGGGCACGCTGGATAAGAACTTAAGCATGATTTGACCTAATCCCTAGCCCGTTTTCTTAGCTTTGACTGGTAATTCCTTCAAAGTCAGTAGCTGCTTTTTTAGGTTCCCTGCTTCTGGATATTCAAGGGGTTTGGCAGTGGAAGCTAAAGCCAGTCTTTCGCTTAGGGATTCACCGGGTATAGGAAAGAGGGCTTTTCGGGTTTAAGGACATAGCTGAGATAGAAACTCTTGCTTAATGGGTTTTGCAATAGAAAGTAGATTAAGTATAGTTTTTGTTTTTCCTGTTGTCAGGTACTGCTTCACTAGACAAGTTGACCAGGAAGAAATATAGAGATAGTAAGCTGGGAATTGATGAAGTCTGGAAAGAAGTAGATGGATTTCCTGGTTTTATCTAATCCTAGCCTGAAAGTTTTATAGGATTAAAACCTGCTACTTTGTTAAAATGAATGTGCCAAGGTTTCCCGCGGTTTGGGGTTAGAACCTTTTTGGAGTTACTGTCTTTGAATATCCCGTTGAAAGAGCTCTAGCTTTCATTCTAAATAAAGGTTTATGTGTCTGTACTCTAGTTTTCTAAGAGTAGTAGAGTCACAGGGAATTTGAAAGGGGATTGCCAGTAAGATTCGGGGATTCTTCGAAAAATTGTCTGCTTGGAGCTCTCTACAGGATCTCGCACTTCCTACAGGATATCTTAGGTAAGGTTTGATGAAATTCTAGATTGAAAAAAGAATATTATATACGTTATAAGTGATAAAAATCTCCACCAACTTTTTAGTCAAAACTCTTAGGCAGGTATTCCAATAAGCTAAAGCATCGACATTAGGCGCGGAGAAAGCCCATTTTCTTAAAAGTATAGGTTTGAAACGAGAACTATAATTTGCTAAATTCAAATTATCTTTTAATAGGCTATTATTTATAAGTAAGCTTTTCTATCTAATATTTCTTAATAAAGGTTGTGAATTAAAATGCTAGTCAAGAAACGTACTCTTCCAAGGGCCTGGCTATTATAGGTCCAGTCCGACTAATCAGCTGCATACTTCATATCATAAAATGCTCCAAGAAAGGAATATCTAAAATTCCCTAAGTGGTCCCGATAGAATTTAAGGTTTAAAACCTAATCTTGTAGCATCTATTGTTTAATAACCTAGTTTTTCCTAAACTCTCACTAGAATGAGTCTAGAGTATTAGATTTTGGGTAAGCTCCCATATTTCAGGTTCCTTTATAAGTCTAGCTAACAAGGGGAATTGATTAACCAAAGGAAAAGGGCGCGTCTATAGAAAGGGAACTCTGTTACTGCCTCTGTAACTAATATAAGCAATCCAAAATGCGGAGGAATGGTGCAAGCTTGAATCCGAACAGAGTGAAGAGGAGGGATCCATTAAGAAATTTCGCTATCTGAGTAATTAAAAAGGAATTGGACTGCACTTCTTATGGGTTAATTGAGGGCACTTAGGAGCAGGAAACAAGTGAGTTCTTTGTTCTTTTCTTTTTCTATTCCGAGTATACGGATTGTTTCTGTTTGTTCTTTTTCCTTTTATGAGTCTTTTTTCATTCACTTTTTATCCTATATAGGGAGAAAGATGTCAAACTCGGATTTCTATTGGGAAAGGTTTCTTTTCCGGTCTTTTTCATTTTTCGGTAAGGTTGAAAATTGACCAAGGCTGCTCCGTGGAAAGGTGCTCGAAGTTCTGGGCCTGGCCTTCCTTGAAAATCCTAGTCCCGCAAGCGCTTGGTGGATGAGTAAGAAAACTCTGACCTCTTTTCAGTCTCTCTGGTGTTCTGTTAATCTCCCTTTTTTCTCCTTTTTTGTAAAGAACGAGTTTGATCCTGGCTCAGAGGAAAGGCTCACAAATGGGTAATGTTCAATGACGGGGATTGCTAGTTCGTATTAGTGTAGTGGAATAAGACGGAGCCATTAAGTCTTTGTTTGAGTTTCTTCAATCCCAACTCTTCACTTCGTTCAGCCAAGATAAACTTGCCTCAGTTGTTAGCTAAAGCAAGCTGTCTTTAACATTAGGAAGATATAATAATTCTACGGTAAGGCAAGAGCTTGTCTCTTGTTCCGTTTTCTCAATATTGGCCCTAGTCTCTGCGGTTGTACGTGATCCAGTACATGCCCTTCTTCATTCTAGTCTTTTGCAGTACTTCAGGACTCTGACTCTTGCTGGGTCTTGACTTCGTTTTTCCAGGTATCTCTGTTTCACAAAGGGAAATTGAACTGAAAAAAGGGCTACAAGACGGCCTAACACTCTCTATAAAAGGATATTGTCAACATATTGACTCTATCTAATAAGTTATTATCTTAAGATCTTATTAACTATTTACGAAACTCCTACCAAATGAACTGTCTCTATCAAGCTGAATTCCCTAACTAAGTTGTTCAATAGCTCTAACCCAAACCTAAGATCCCTGTCAATTGAGGAAACCTTATCTTCGATACCTGACATGTACCACTCATATCAGGAAAGCTAGCCTACTCAATCTCAATGAAATACTCTACAACCTAGAAATCAACAAGATCAAAGCACTCAGCTGCAAAATCCTTATAAGTCAATTCCCTCACCTAGAATACCTATCTCTATCAATGTCTATCTAATAAGCTATTAACAACTAAACTAAGATTAAGATTCCCATTACAAAAAGTGTTGTCCCAAGTAACATCCTTACTCTAAAGAACAGAATCCCTTCTACAACCCAATGAAAGTCAATAGCAATGCTATGAAAGCTCTGTCAATAGCAACCCCTTAACCTAACTGATCTAAAGACTAAGTTCACTCTCCCTCAACTCTTGTCAACTTAAGGTACTCTGAACTCCCTAACCTTGAAAGCTCTTAAGCAATCAGTCCATGCTAGCCTATAAACCTGTAAACCCTGTTCATTGTCTCAATAGCTGTCGTGGTGTATTACAGTTGGAATCGGTGTACTGTTTAGGGATGCAAGTGGAATCCCTGTCGGTAATGAATGAAGGGGAGTTGGCACCGATAGAGGGAGGAGGAAGTTGAGTTAATGATGGATGGTTAGTGCTGTTAATGGTACTGATAGAAGGAGCTTGTCGGTGATGGTACTAGGTCATGGGTATAGGTGAAGAATTCCGTCTTAACTTGAGACAAGGATTGGAGTTTAGGTAGAGGAATTACAGGTTAGGGGGTGGTCTAAGAATCAGTTTCAAGGCGGTAGAGAGGATAAGAGTGTTTAAGATGAATTAATAGACAGACTATTTCCTTAATGGTAAATCTTCCAACATGGTAAAATACATTATAGGTTTCAGTGTATCCACCTCTCTATTTGCTCCTTTACCAGCTGGAAATAGAAGCCTCCATTAGATCCCAACAAGGTCTCAGGTTTCTGTCTTAAACTAGCAAGACCCTGAACTCTCGAGTATATGGATGATTCAATAGGTAAGTTTCCTAAAGAGCTTAGAAATAAGACAAGGGATAGGCAAGATCGACGGGTTTCCTTCAACGAAAAAGGGGTTTTTCTTGGATAATAGGTAACCTTAAGACCAAACGCAATTGTTATATTAGTTGATATTAGTTGAAATTCCGAAAACTCCAGTAGAATAGGAATTTTAGGAAGATCAAGAAGGGATATCAGAGAAGTTGAAACTTGTTGGGTCCTAAGAAACAAGCATTGAATAGCCGCGGACCTTAATGTTTCTTAGATTAGAGGAATTAGAGGATTTGGGTCCTAAGGTGAGGAGGATATAATAAGAAACAGGTTGTATATTCTCCTAATGCATATAGTAGGAATTCGATCTTGAGTTAAAACAGATGCTAATCTTCGTACATTGAATTGAGTGGAACTATTCATAATGTTTCTTCGTGTAGCTCTTAAGGCAAGATCTATCTTGTAGGCGAATAGCAGTCGAAAGCGAGTGAGCAAAGAGGGGTAAAGGAAAGTCCAAAAGAGTGAAAGGGATAGCAGGTGTAGCTATGAAGGTAACGTGTAAACAACCTAACGAGCCTAGAAAGTGTATTAATGCTAGTGAAACCGGTGTAGCTAAAGAGTGAAACCGGTGTAGCTAAAGGAGGATAGCGGATTCTCTTAGGTTTCTTAGCTGTCGGCAAAGGAGTGAAGTGAGGTAAAGCCGAAGTGTAGCAGTTGAAAGGATGTAATGACAATGACAGGTTTTCGGATATAGAAGATAGAATCCGTTTCATTAAGTATTCTTTTATCAGGTTTATTGGACAAGAATTCCGGAAGCCTCCAAAAAGGGAGGAGGAAGCCCAAATTCACTAAGACGGAATAAGAAACTGTAAGTGAAATACTAACGTATTGCCTAATTGAAGAAGTTGGTTAGCATTGGACTTCCCAATTTCCTTAGGCTCGACTGTTGATGGATTAGGAACACAATCGACTGCTTAGATAGTCACCTTCTTTGCATTCCTCTCTTGGCTAGCATTCCATCTTAGGCCTACAACACCTTCTCTGTCAGCATTCGACTCAACACCTTCATTGGCTATCACTTGCCCAGTTGACCGACAGCGTTAGAGTTTCCTTAACTTCCCTTTCCTCTTTATCATTCCTTCTTTGACAACACTTCTCTAACATCACTAAGACGGAATTCGACATCTTGTGACTGTAAGGATAATGAGTAGTTATTCCTCATTATCTTCCTTGCAACACAGTTTCCATCCTTCTTACCATTCGACAGTACAGCACTTTCTAGGCTAGCATGTCCTTTAGCAACACATTGCACGCTCTCCAACCTATCTTCTTACTGCCTAACAACCACAGTCAAGTAACAAATACATTAGGAAGAATTTCTTTTCCATTTAGGCAAGCTTGCTTGTAAATATACTGTAAGTGAAATACTAACGTATTGCCTAAGAATTAATACACTTGCTAGTTGGGTTGTTTACACGTTACCTGTTGGAGAGAGACAGAAGGCATAGGTACGTATGATAGGACTCCAAAGAAAGAGAATGAGTAAGAAATTACCTGAAATTCAATGCTTGTTCTTAGTCCTAAGCCTATGATGATGCTATTATGATGGTCTAAAGTTAGTCTTGCTTACCTATACAACTACTTCTTGAACCTAACTAGAAATCCAACTTGACCTAAAAATACAAATGAAATTGGGGCTTCACTTACTGGAAAACTTGAAACAAAAGGAACGATCAAAGCAACTCCGACCTTGTCGCCTGCGCCCTAGACAGCTAAGAATCATGCATGGAATTACCGTGGACTGTGATCTTAATGTACCATCTTTAGTCAGAGTGTTAGGAAAGAGTGTTCCATCGACCGAGCACCTGTATTGATAGTACTGACAGGTTCCATCACGTTCCTACATGACCTATACCACATTCCATCTCCCTCCATCCCTAGCCTTAACCCTTAGCCAGCTTCACATTCCCTCGAGCCAGTGTACCGACAGCAACACCATCTATCGGCTCAGTCATTGACAGCCATTCGACAGCGACTGTACCAATTCCCTCAATCACTAGCAACTGATTCATCTCCATCATTCACCGACTTGGACTCTCTTGCTCTCCTCATCCATCAGTACCAAGCAAGAGATAGGGTTCTTAGTTAGGGATTTAGGTTAAGGAATGGTGTATTACAGCTTGGTTGTTAAAGGGAAACTGCCTGCTAGAGATGGTTTATAGGACTGGCTTTGGATAGAGTGTTGGTAAGTTTAGGTAGAAAGAAAGATTAGAGTTGGGTTCTAAGGGAAGCACTTGCAAGTACATTAGGAATGAGTAAGATTCTTTCAGGTAAGATATTCTAGTCCTTCTTGACTCGCTTTGACCTAGATTGACCAACCCTCGACAGCAAAGGTCCGCATTCACTTGGCCAGCTATTGGACTGTTAGGAAAGGGAATGGATCCGGTTAAGGAAGGTTTATAGGTCAAGATTCCAAGTAGGAGATTGTGAAGTTGGGTTCAGAACATAAGAGATAGAGAGGTCAAGAAGGATTATGTCGATGTTTAGGAAGATGGTGATATAGAGTGACGGTTAAGGCTTTCGGTTTAGGAAGAAGGTTTATAGGATGAGTTCTAAGCAAGAGATGCATAGTTTGTGTTTGGGTTTAGGACTTTCATCGGCATTGGCTAAGTTAGTACACCTTCTCTGGCATTAGGGAGGGGCTATCTTGATAGAGAGAGAGCAATTCCCTTAGCCATTGACAGTTGAACTCCCTTGTTTAGATATGAACTCCCCTTACTGTCAGATAGGAAATGAGCTATTGACTGAGGAGAGGAATTCACAACTTGACATAGGATTTTAGGTCAAGAGAGGAATTGAAGTTGGCAGAGGTAAGACGAGTTTCGGCAGGTAAGCTTGCTTAGAGGATGACGAGTTAGGTTATAAGGATTTGGTACAGCAAGAAAAGAGCCTAACAAGTTTGCAAGTTGTTACAGCAAGTTCTTCCTTTACCTTAAGCTGCACAGGTTATACCATTAGCTACAGAAAGAGAGCTTTAACACCTTAGCATTGCTAGCTATCATGGAATTACAGAGACTGTGTACCTTATACTTAGAGAATTCTCTTGGATCTACAAAGAGTGGATTGATAGTTGGTTATTAGGATTAGTTTGCAAGAGAGTAGGTTCCAGTACATGGAATTACGGAGGTAATTTATTAGCATCTTCCTCCATAGATTTAGAGAGTGATAAACAAGGACGAGTTCTTCAGTTATTTACCTTCAATTCCTTATTCTTTACCGGCAATTTAGAGTTAGGTTAGGAAGGTACAGCCAATGTGTTTCCTGAAAGAAAGTTTGCAGAGGGAAAGAAATATAGACAATAAAATTCCATCATTCGCTTGGGTTATAAAGTTGGTATGGCAATGCGTTAGTATTGTAATGAGTAACAGTCAAGCAAAACCTGAAATGGTTTGTAAATTTGTTGACAGTTGAAAGATAAAAAGGGGTAGTGGTCAAGTAGGAAGGAATGTAAAGGAAGTTGGTCGAAAAGGTGTCCATCAAAACCGAGAGGGTTCCTAGCTTTCAGAGAACAAGTAGAACAAGTGGTTATTTCGGCTGGCAAAATAAGGTTTACTTAGAGAGCCCTTGATTGACTTGTTCGGGAATTCTTATACCATCTACGGAATTTGGGAGTCTACTAGAAAACAGCTACACTTGCTTATATATTACTTACTTTCCTAGAGTTAAAGGACTGGTAAGGAACATACAGACAGAGAAGTAACCAACTTGTATTAGGTTAGTGTATACTGTCTCTCTTCCATAAGGGAACCCTTAATTAAGTTCAGTTTGTAATGCATGTTTAGCCCCAAGTCTAATTAGTTTTGTTCCTAAACCTATAACCTTATAGCAACATACAAAAGAAAACACATCTACTACTAGTATACCTAGCTATCTCTATAACCAACTAACAAGCTACATAGGAATAGGTAGTATAATAGCTACAAACAATAATACAGTAAGAACAGTAACTACAGGCAACACGAAGACTAAGACAGGAACAGGTATAGCTGCAACAGGTAAGATAGCACATAAGACAGCTACAGGCATAGGTATACAGATAGTCCAGAAGACAGGAAAAAGAAGAGTACAAAGTAGCTACAGGCTGCAAGAAGAATACAAAGAATATAGAATCCCAAACAGCAAGGGAGTACAAAAAGAAGTAAGTCAATAGAAAACAAAGAATCTAACTCAAAGTACAGGTAAGCCAGTTAAGACTAAGAGTCTAGCTCAAACCAAACGAGTAAGTCTATGAAAGCAGCAACAAGGAATCTAGCTCAAATAAGTAGTACACAACAAAAGAAGACTAAGAAGCAGCAGAAGAGTTGGTTGCTCTGTTTCATGTGTTATCCTTACTAAACAACTACACTATAGCGACCTCCTCGCGTTTACTCGGTAACATGTACGTTATCCTAACCCATCTAGACACTATCCTCATAAACGAGAAACTCATAAGACGCTGAGGGATATGCCTAGAACTGATATAAAAACAAGAGCACCTATCTATTACCTAACTAGTATACCTACTATCTACTATATATCTACTCTACCTATAAGATAAGAAAGATAGTACCCTATCTCTCTCTCTTATCAACCTAGTATCCAATATACCTACTAGAAAGAAACCCTATTCCCCTATCAGTCAGTTAGGCGTAGCTATGACTCTTACTCCTGTTACTATTACCTCTCCTGTCCCAGTTCATTCATATACTATTCTATTGCTCTTAAGAAGACTCCTATAACCCTTACCAACTTAGTGCGCTATCTATTCTAAACCCAGTATACCATAGCTGTGTCTCCACTATCTCCTAGTTACCTATATTCCATGTATTCCCCTAGCAGCGGTTATCTTCTTCTATTGGGTATAGCCCGTACTCTTGCACTTGCTATGTCTCCTGTTCCTGTTACTCCTAGTCCGTGTTACTCAGCTAGGTCTAGGTCTTACTCTCCTGCTGTTACTGTTCCTGCCCCTTCTCCTTAAAGCTCCTACAAAGAATACAAAGATACAGAATACAAAGAAAAAGAGACTTTATCTAAGTGATTCTCCAGTTCTTGTTATAAGGGGTAAAAGTTTCCTCGGTTTCAGAGACATTTCGTACACTTTTTATTGATTTTACGCACAGGCGAATCCTACTTTTTCTAAAACGAGTAAGCTTTTGTTAGCTAAATTCGGGTTTAGGGCTTTACCGTAGTCGAATTCTGACATGTTAAATCAAACAAGTTTACCTCTTGAAGTACTGAATTTGATGCCCCTAAACCTGGAAATTTTTAGGATCGGTATATAAGCTCTCAAAAGCGGTTTTACCTTGTAGAGCGGCCTGACAGAAATTGAAAATTCTTATCTCATCGAGAAAAGTCCTATATTTTGACACTCCGGGAAAGATATTGCCTCACCTTAGGAACTTTGTTTCATTCCACCCTGTAAATAGAACCCTGTTCAGTAAAACCCTTCAATATGAAATCTCGTTTAAGCCCTCTTCCCCCAATATCCCCTGTTTGAATTAAATAGAGTACTCTGAAACTCCATATCTCCTAGCTATACCAGATTTAGAGACTTGGACAACCTATACCTATATCTTCCCTGTGACCTGACCCGCATCGCTCACTTTAGAATGAGAGCCCTTCGTTCGAGTCAAATCTTTCTTGGATACACCTTGACTCGCATTTAAGGCTGATAGTACCATCCTGTATAGAGCCCGCTGCTGAAATCTATCTCTATCCGAAACCCTTTCTAAAAGCTTTAATGAGGCCCACTATAACTTTTCTCTTTTAAAATCTTCTTATGAAACAACAAAGAACTTTGACTTGTATACACTGGAAGGGACCTTAAGAAAGAAGGCTTGTAAGCTGGGAATATCCGATACTGCAAACAATTGTAAAAACCTTAGACTCTGTTCCATTTAGTGGAAACCAGAATTCCTATAGCTAGACTCGCTACTCTTATCTTACTCTTGGGAGCTGTGTCAGTCTTATTATACTCTTATTGGTTCTACCTTTCTTAAGAAAGAGAATTGAATAGAATGGAACTCTCCTAAAGACTTTAAGGGCAAGTATAAAATAACCAGATTTAAATAGCCCCCGGATAGAGAAGATCCCAAAACTTTGTAGGTAAAACTTGCAAAAAAAGATCCTTATTTTCAGAATGGACTCCCTTACTCGTCTAAACTAACTACCCTCTGGCTGACTATCTATCCCTTGTCAACTTGTCTAGTAAAGCTAAAGCCTTTCAAAGAGTACCCGGTATAGGAGGAAACCCCCCGCTTACTCAAGAGCTCTACATATCTCTCTTTTCATTTTACAGGAAAATGACTTTCAATAAAGAAAAACTGAGGACAACCAAACTCTATTAATTAGAACTCTACCCACCTTCTCTTGTACAGACTATTCTCGGGTGCATTAAACCAGAAGTTCATATGCCCAGTAAACTTCTCAGACTTTTCCGTTTGATTTCTTTAGGCCGGCTTTCCACTTACTTTCAAGAATAGAACAAACCTACTCAGAAGCTGGACGACTATCTACTTACACTTACCATCAAAAGCTCCCCTAGTTAGTAAATTTGACTTAGAACCCTTTGACTGACTTCAGCAGCTAGACTTTCTTTTGCAAAACCAAACCCCTATAAACTCAAGAAGGCCTTACCAGCTAAAAATGCTAAGACTCTATTAATTACTAGTACTAGTCAAATCCCCACTTAATAAAAAGCATAAAATACAATAACAAGACAGGCAAAGTTCTACTTTTGCGAATATCCTGTCAAACCAGACTTTAGACGAGAAGGCTCCTACTTCCATTACACAGGTACAGCTCTTTAGATACCTCAAACTTGTTTACTTGAGATCAAAAAGAGTTGAGTTATATTATGTATCTTATATCTCTAACATAAAGTTTAGAAGTTCCTATTGAGTCTATTTTAGTATAAAAACCCCTGAAGAATTATTACGCGGAATGAAAACCTAACCCTTAGAAAAATTCCTTGATGTTCACTCTACTTCTCAATTTCCTATAGAGGAAACCCCGACTTAACTTATATAATGGATTGTATCAAACTTATGCTTAAAGGTCAACCAAGGAACAAGCTTTTCTAGATGCTTCTATTTGACTCCCAACCCGCTAGCTAGAGACCGAGTACAAAAGACAAGAGTTCCAATTCACACTTATCAGACTCAGAAATCCTTCTACTGATCCTTAATAAAACCGAGTCTCTCTTAGTTTAAGTGATCAAAGGGCTTGACCGACCGGTGACCCACTCAGTTTCTTAATTGCATTACCTAAATCTTTTCTTTTAAAAGGAACTCCCTCAATTCATTGTGAAAGGAAAACTTGGATTAGAGAAGCCCACCTGTTAAAGCCTGATGACTCTATCCCTCTTATATAAATTCTTGAATTGAAGAATAGAGCCTATCAACTACTCCCTTTGGACTGACTTTACTATAGCGTATTCATGACACTTAGAGTACAGCAAGTTCATAAAGCACCTTTAAACTTAGGAAATCTCTACATCTACTAGTCCCCTAAAAGAAAAATCCAAGAAAACGAAGCAAACCTACCTTACATTACGAGAGACCCTGGCTGGTGAATCAGCTAACCTACAAAACCCCGGAGAATACCTAACTCAATTTACTTTATCTTGCAAAACCCATCCCTTCTAAAAGAGTTTCTATCTCAAAACGCTAACTCCATGAAAGGCTTCCCATTTAGGAGTAAAGATTCTACTTCGAAGTCAACTTCTGAAAACTATAATAACTTGCGATAATAACGAGTCCATTTCTACTTTACTTTATACTCGGAAACCCGGGAAAGCTAAAGCTTCCCAACTTGCCTTGCTGCCCCTCTGACTATCTCTTTCTACATTCCATATCTAAGCAGCTATGACTATGAAAAACCTGCTTACCCAAACTACACCTATTTTCTATTTTACAGGAAAACAAATGACTTCCAATAAAAAGGAGAACTAAGTGTCTTTTTTATAGGAGTTTTTATTACTTTTCCATAAAGGTCTCCTACTTTCTTTAGAAAAAAAAAGAGTCCCATCCTAAATTTGAGCTTGAGGGAACGCTTTAGTGGGGTGAAATCTAACAAGTTAAAACGCGAGGTTTCTTTCTGTAAGCACCGAATTTGAGACCCAAAAGGCTAGCATTTTTTAGGATTCATCTAGCGGGTAAAACTATTCAACCTCGATTTCCCTTGTATAGCCATTTTCAAAGAAATTGAAGAAGTAATCTAGCATAGCGACAAACTACATTTTATATCAACTTTACAAAAGGGCAGGAATTCCAGCTCTTGACTATCCTCTATTCCTACAAAGCCTTGCCTCTATGCTGATAAGCCGCACAGAGGAAGACACCCTAGAAGAACTCCAAGACCTCTAATACAAAGTAAACCGGCCCTATAATTTAAGGGAGGAATCCCCAACTATTACAGTTGAACTTTAACACTGTCCTATAAAACCCATATATATACTTACACTTGCCTATCTATTACTATCTATTCAATTACTAGCTAATAAGATCAAATACAGACTAAGAGACTATAAGAACTATTCAATTTACTTACTTTACTATAGAGAGAATTTCTCTTCTTACTTACTTTACTATAGAGAGAATTTCTCTTCTCCAAAATCCCTAGCAGCCCGCTAATTGCTGTAAAAAAACAAGACTCATATAAAAACTTATTCTGAGTATACCTTTGACTCATAAGCTGAACCTACGTACCTTATCTCCCTATCCCATATCTTTAGGGACTTGACAACTCCTGCTCTTACCTAAAATCTGTCTCCCTTAATTCATTCCGCAGCGCTCATTGAAAGCTCTTGATACTAAAAACCCCCTGACCTACTCCACTTCTTTAGAATTAGAGCCCCTTTTAACCAGAATATACAAAGCCAGTAAGGGTCTAATCCCACCCATGTCTTATAGGTCAGACTGGGAGATCTATCTACTTTCATATTTGACTTCATTACTCACCTTGTTTGAGAAACCGGCTTACTACCTACAAGAAAACAAAACGAGCGCTCCTACCGTTTTAGTAAGCAAGACGAGCAACTCCTTAATTACAGGAAATCCCTCTCTACAAAGCTACTTAAAAGAAAGTTTACATATCGATTCGCACCGATGTTACTACCCAACATGTTTAGAATGTCATTTCTATTTGAGGGGCATAGGGTGCTATTTATAGATTAGAGCCTTTTAATTACATTACCTCTCTTTTTCAAATTACTTTTATTACTTTATAGGGTAGAGGGATAGAGATTTTCATTATCCATTCTCTCAGAGCTGAAGTCACCCCTCGCGCGCGTACTATGGCTTCTGTTCTGCTCCTTTTAAACAACTTTTATTGATTTTGCATGAAAGATAAATCTTACCTACTTTTTTGAAAACTTTGACAAAAGGTATAATTTTTTGGAAGACCTCTTGACTAACCCCTGCTTCTACAAGGCATACATCTTCCTTATTGATAAGCTCCATAGTACAATGAAGAAGATCCCCTATACCTATTACCTAGTATATCTCCTATTCCTATCTAGTCTAGTAGAAACCCATATACCTATGCCTATTCTATAACTAGCTACAGAATCCCTAGGTTACCCTCCTACCTTAATTACTAGCCTAGTGAAAGCTCTTGCTTCTCCTGTGTTGTCTACTAAGCCTAAGACCCAGATATAAAGAATAAAGATTCTCAAACAAATAGATAGAAAAGAAAACAAATAAATAAAAGAAGTCAGAAGCAAAGTAATTGGTATATTGGTATATATATGTTATCCTGTATACTCATAACATACTCTTACCCTAACCTCCGTCACTTGAGCGGTAACAGAGACGTACTTTTTTTCTCTTAAGTTTATACCCTTTGGGACGATAAAGACAGGGAACCCGAGGTCTTTATCCCTAAAAAACTAATACATTTAGAACTTTTGAGCAATAAAACTAAATAGAACTACTTCTCAAGAGTACTAAGGAATCTCGTACAACAAGGAAGGTTTTCTTTATCCTGTGCATGTGCTAAACTTCTTTACTTAGTTAACAAAAGGTCCAAGGGAAGGGCCGAGACAAAGGAGTTGTTATCTTTTTATAGCTATAAAGATTTATCTTATAAACAAGTATACTACTGAATACGAGAGCAGGTGGGTGCCCCTTTCTTTTATCTAAAGAATCCTTTAATCCTTGCTTTTTTTATATAATTACTTACTGGAAAGGTGTTTTAGGAGTTTTTCTAACTGTGAATTAAACTTTTGTGTTGATAACATATTATCTAGTCAGCCGAAGTGTGATAGTTGTATCTGAGGAGGCTCTCTCCAAATAGGTCTATTAAAACGCCTACAACGTAATTTCAATATCCCTAATGTATTAACATACATTTAATACTTAAAAAAATAGGAGGAGTCAGAGCCGCAGACTTTTAGGATATTACGTACGGGTTGAACTAAAAGCAAAAAATCTACTATTAAAATATTAATCTTTCTAAAATTTAAGAGAATAAAGAGTGACGAACAAACATCTATATGGATCCATTTCAGATAACCGTGGTCGAGCAATGAAACAACTCTTTGTAACCGCCTGGTCTAAATTTATATAATTCTTTAGGGTAAATGTCCTTAGGTTTACTACGAATTTGAAGTTTAATGAATAAAGCAGCTCAATATACTACACAGCATAGCTTATTATCATTGAAAAATGGACTAAGGGAAACCCATAAATTTTTTATCTGAAACACCTAATATGTGTTAGTAAAAGCTCCCTTGTGTATTATATATTTAATCCCTTTTTAGAGGCTTTATTTTGTATGAATAAACGACCCTTAACTGATGTAAAAAAAGGAAATAGTCTATGTTGAGTTAAGAGGTATAGCCTTTACGATATTAAAATAATAAGGATTTGAGCTAGCAAAGGAATAAAAGGCGCTAAGTGTTAGAAACCCTTGTTTTAAGTGAATTTTATTAGCTAGGGTTACAAAAAAAGTCTAATATAAATAGCGAGCTAAAGTCTATGAAACAGCTCTTAGGATCCCTTAATGGCTCAAAACCATATATCCTAGTTTTCCGGTATGATATACGAAGAATTTCAAATAAACTTTTGTTGCTGTTAGGCGGGTCGTATTGAACCCTTTAGTTATAGATTAACATAGATAATAACTACAAAAAGTGCTCTCACTAAAATAATTAGTAATTGTTTAGTTCTTCTCACAACTGCTTCTATATAGCTAATACTAATAGCTGACTCTTTCTTATACTTATTTGTATTTGTAAAAACAGAAGATCTTTTAGCTTCTAAATATATAGTATAAGAATACTAAAGTTTTTGGATGAAGACTTCATTTTTATGTAAGATACAGGAAGACCCCCTATTAAAATAAAGCATAATGGCCCTTTTACAGGAATCCTGTTGAATTGTTGCATATAAATAAAGTATGTAATGCTGTCCTGGAATACAATACGGAGTCCCTAGTTATATTAATGATATAAAGTTTTTTGTTCAGAATGAATTAAGGGGTCTCGCTAACAAGGATTCAATTTATACACAGTATTATAACTTGAAAACCCATTTTTAAGAAATCTTGCTTTACCAAAAGATAGAAAGCTTTCTCTACTATAATTATCCTAGAGTAATGTCACAAAGCCGAATGGTTAGAGACTCTTCTTTTCATAATAACTTCTTTCCATCAAGTTTCTATATTTAAAATGCTATCTAGCGGGTACCTAAATCTTCTGGATTTTAATCTTTTTTATTCTTTATTAGTATTAATAAGGATTCCCACATTTATCATCTAGTTTAGCCTATACTTGCTGAGGGTCATAAAAAACTCTTATAACTTGTACTCCTAGTTGGGACCCGTGAACCTAGGCTTGAGCTTTGGATTACCTTGTTTTTAGTTCAATATTCAATAAAGCGCAAAGGAATTTTAGCTTTATATAGCAAGCTAAGCCGGGTCATATCCAAGCAAATACTCTAATTGTGGCATTTTTGACAAAGGAATCTCCCATTCAGTATATCTTCTGTTTAACTTCAATTTACGTGTGTAGTAACCCATCGTAACTTTAAGACCTAAAAAGATTCTATAAGTGACAAGTATGTTGATCCTGGTGGTATAGCTGCCAGGCTTCTTCTTAAAAAACAACAAAGCATCGTTATAACAGTTATAACTCAAGCCCTTGTAGAAGAGTCAAAACTTCCCGCGGGAAGCAGATATCAGCATAAAATCCTTTTTAGTATACTATAAAATCTTATGAGTCTTTCTTGCCCGTATTAAATCGTTAAACCCTTTGGATCCTTAATAGGGTAACAGGCTTTTCCTTACATAACTATACTGAACGAAGCTACTAATGAAATTTTAGTACAAATGAAGAGGATGAATCTCGGATTTGAACCTAGGGTGTTTGGGTTATTTTGCGTGAAGAGTTGAAGTACCAATTTCACTTAGAAAAAGGATGGATTCTTTAGATTTGATAATCTATGGTAGCTATTCAGTGCTAGCTGTTAGAGAAATTTGGGTACTACTCTAAAAAAATTCCTCGTAATAAATCCAGGGATTAAAAGAACCCTATGTATTTGAAACTAGAATTAGTAAAACTACTTATTCTTATAGCCCAGGTTCCCCTTTATATAAAAATGAAAGTTTTTGAAAAAAGGAGTTCCCAAGAGTTCTCTAAGACCCTTCTTCTTTTTTATTTAGTACTAGTTTGACAAAGGGTGTTCTCCAGAGAAGACAGTTTGCTTAGTAAAGGCAAGTTACCTCCTCTTAATAAATAGTTGTCTCTTTAGCTTGATTTTTTAAGGGGTAGAATTAAGTAAGACAAGGTACCCTAAAGAATTTCTACTAGCTCTATCTTTCCCGGCAGTCTCAGAAGGCCGTACTAATAAGGGACTCCTAAGCTTATGCTTTTAGATTCCTAATACAATTAGCTAGCTACTTTTAAAACTGAAATTTTGAGCTTTTGAGACACTCTAATTATAGCGTTTTAAACTTAGAGGACTCTCAATTATTTATGCTTTCTCAGACTTGGGATTAATCCTAAATTCTTGGTGTCTAAATAGAAAGCACTAGTAAATACTAAGGAGTCTAATTCGAAGTCAAAGTTATAGTAGTAGTAAGAATCACTTAGAAAGAGCTCCGTGCAATCCGAAGAAGCAAGGAATCTGTGAGTCCACATGTCAAAGTGGTAGACTCACCCTTATTATTAGGAATTTAAGGGTTTGCTAGTAGATCCCGCATATCCAAATAGTTGTATTGTTTCTTATTACAAGTATTATAAAGTACTAACCAAGAGAATTGCGTATTTTCACTAATAGCTTACTCGTTTAACTAGAATATAATGGATTTTCTCTTTTCCTTTTTGGATAAATCTCAAGTTTTCAATTTATAAGGGAAACCTCTCCTCTAATGCAATACTTTATAGTCAACATTTTCTCATATATATAGTATATACGAAATTAGATAATTCTCTGAACCTGCCAAAGGGAGTAAAATAAAGAACACTAAATGCCTTATAAGCTTTGAGATGTAATAAGCAGAGGCTTTGTATGAGTCTTTTAAACATGTGTGACTCAACTAAGAACTAAAGAAAGAATATATAAAGGATGTTGGACTAAAAGTTTATGACAAAGCTCTCGTATACAAGGGGGATCTCTCTTACCTGAGCGCTTTGACGACAAGAATTTCATTAGTTAGAATTAGCAGCGGATATTAAAAAGATTTAATAGGATATGGGGCGCTATTTCCGGAGTCCTAGAGACTTGAACCCGTGTCCTCCATCTAAGAAGCCCCCGTTTTCTGAGCTTTGACTGAAGGGAATTTTCGCTATCCTACAGCACCGAAATACGAATTATTACAACAGAATTTGGTTAAATCGGATATCCATACTATCGAAGAAATACAAATAAGTTAGCTCAAGAGGTGTTTGCCCTTAATAAAAGGGTAACATCAAATGCATAGTATGCGTATACTCTAGGATTTCTCACAGATCATAACTGAAAGCTAGATTTTCTTACTTATTACCCAAAACTGCCCAGATTTTCCTAGTTATAGCAAAGTAAATGACAAAAGATACTAAGCATATCTGGACTTAATATTTGTAACATCTTAGTGAATAAGCTGCTACCCAGTCACTTACACCAAGAAATTCTAGCTAAAAATATTGGACTATTACTTGTTTTTAGTAACCCCCGATTTCTAAATCGAATGAAGGCAAATTTCTCTATGGTGAAAACCACTGAGTCTTATTTATTGATTAGTTATAAAAAAAATTCTTACTGCTCATGCACTTTCCCTGATAATACCATATGTTTATTAACCGCTGAGCTTCATAAGATACTGGCTCAAGGAAAAAATAAGGACCGAGTCCAGATGAGGACATTAAGAAAGGTATTTCCTAACCTCATTTATATTACTTCTCATAAAAGCCAGTTTAAGATTTGATCTTAATATAGGTAATGTAATTAGCTACGGTATAAGACTGCTTTTATTTACTTTTCCGCTCTTATCCTAGCTTATCTTATCGAAAATCTTAATTTATAGTGTTTCTTTTAAAAGAGTGCTGAAACAGAGTATGAGTGTTCAAACCAAAAAGGGGTACAAGCACTTTATCTGAATACCGAGGTATAAATATAGCATGACTTTGCAATAAAGTGCGGTAACCCGGATCCTAAGTGTAATGAAGTTGCCTATAGCCTACTCGCAATGGGAATATTAAAGATAAGCTCTATGAAGGGCTCTTTTTACTATCCTATAATTAGAATCCGTTAATCTGACGATTCTGTTCTTACCATCCCATAAAATTTCTTTAGGTTCTTGTGCTACTCTTAATAGGATATAAGACTCGAATTGTGGAAAAACTGCTTCTTTCTTTTGACAAATGAATAAGAGATCTTAAGTTAATTGCAAAAAGGAGGCAAGGTTCCAATTCTAAGTAATAATTTGAGATTCTATACCTGGATTTCTACTAAACCTTGTAAATAGATGACCAATTCAATATAGAAACGCAAAAGGTGAAACTTTCTTCTTGGTTGTCAGCTTGGACTTAAAAAAAGCAAGATAAGATATTCTATTTTTTTGCAGTTGAATTTGAATGGTAGGGCATCTCTCTCTCGTAGAATGTCGTAGGTTCAAATCCTATAAGTATAATAATTTTATAAGTGCTTTCTAAACGGTTACGGACCGGGTAATAAATGGGGGAGTGTATCACTTAGAATAATAATTCTAAATCGAAATGTCAATTTATTCCTGGTTTTCTGTATTCTTGAAAAAGTCAGAATTGGTAGGCGACAATTGATCTGATCCGCTTCTAATTAAACACCGGTCATTTTTGAAGTCCTTTTGTGGTAAAAACTCGAGCTAAACAAGATACGAAGTAAGTTATTGGTTCATAAATTTATAGCTGAATCTATTACACCAGCATAATGAAAGAAATATCCTATTGCCAATGAAAAGGGGCAGCTTAGAAGCTCAAATATACGCTACGGATCCTTAAATATCAAATAATGGATAAAATTGTCTGACTTGTAGTATATCGCTCATTTTGTTGCTTTTATTAATCTCAGTAATTTGACTCCCAATAAGAGAAAGATTAGGCAATTTAATTAAGGCGCCTGCAGCGTTACTTCATGAAAAAGAATGATAGACACTCAATTTTATACCTAGCTTAAAAGGATTTAAATATAAAGTACGTAATTTTGAATAAGGATAGCATTAAAATTTCGAGTTAATGTAGAGCTACTTTTTCGATTATACTCTTCTTCTATGTAAATCTGATTCTTAATTTCCTTAACTCTTCTCTTAAGGAGCTGGAATCGAACCCGCTTAATTAAAATCGGGTTTTTATTGGGTTGGGCTGAAATAAGGAATGATATTGAGCCTCGCCATATGTAATCAGGATTTATATAGATAAAAATTGAATTCAAGAAAATCGAGGGACATTTTCTAGTTATCCTGAAAAGTCTTGTTTAATGGATCACAAAGAAAAAAGTACTGTAAACATCTTATCAACAACGCGATTCTATGAGGTTCAAAATTCTATGTTAAGCTCGGTATGCTTTGCAAGAATTCGGACAGACTAGGAAGAAAATAGAAATCCAATAAAGAGAAGTTCAGCTTTTAGTAAAATAAGATTTTTCGAGATAACTATAGTATAAGTAAGATAATGTTTATTAATAATTGTTCCTTTTTTTGAAGTATTTTCAAGGCTCGATTTACTAGAGTAAATCTCAAGCAAAAGAGATGTCCGTGTTAACTTCCATCATCGACTTTTTCTTGTGTCCTAATGTGATCCTTTATTCATTGCAGAATAAGCAGGGTTCAATTAACAGTAAATTGGAAATACTTAATTTAAAAGGATTGCGGTGGGAAAGAAAAGTTTAGTTCTTCAAGATTTGAAATTCAGTCAATTTTGTGAAAAAAGAAATTTCTTAAATAGAAAAGAGAGAGCTAGTTAATGTCTATTGGTGTTTTCTAGTAAGTTAAGTAATACTAGGATTACTATCCTAAAATATGGTTTGGGTTATTCGCTCCTATAGTAGAGATTCGTCGAAGTCAAGTTCTTTATACCTGATCTGACTCTTTTTATCAAAAGGGTGGAGTTCGATAGATTTTAAACCACAGTACAATAGGGTTCAATAAAGTCTTACAGTCTCTAGTTTAGACTTTATGGAGATAGCGCTCCTTTAGACGAAACTCGATTCTATTATTACTTATCGAGGACAACAAAACCAAGAAGAACCTTTATACATATCTTTTCTTTTGACTGAGGAAGTGTGCGAGATTCTTTTAAGCTCTTTATGTAACATATCTTCAAAAGGGTTCCTATTTACCCTATATTATTAGGAAACCCAAGTACGGAATTCCCCATTTCATTTATAAGTAGAGGGCCCTTTTTTATAGTTATGTTATTTGTACCCTTATTGTTACTTCCTTTAATTCTAGCTAAACTAACTTCCTAAGGAGACTACCCCGACTCTTGCACTTATTACCTAACTCTAAAGAAATGAGTTAAGATCTTCCTACTCCTTGCTCTTAGAGGACTTACCCAGAATCCTCTTATGAGCCAGCTTTCACTATTGTAGCTTTAACTATTCTGTATCTCATGGACTATGTCTTATTAGGAGTTTGATTACTGCGGTCTTAAGTCCTATAACTTTTTTTAGAACCAACTTCTTCAGAACCTAACTCTTAACTAGACCTAACCTCTGGTTTATATAAATGGAGTCTTAACTAATTCAGTATATACTATTACACAGGAAACAGGTATATATAAGAGTATCCCTTACTAAGAAACATAAGCTACCAAGCAAGTCCGACTTTATCGCCTTCAGTTCAGAGCACCATGAAAAGGAGTTACAAGGACATGGTTCAAGCCCCATAGGACATAGGAAAAGCGGAGTACTTGTAATACCTGTTTTCTCTATCCTATGAACTAGACTCCTCATGATACCTACTTTCTTTCTTCCTATAACTATCTTCTTAACTTTCCTGTGAGCTTTACCTTTCCTCAGAAAAAGAAACCCTCCTGACCGGCAAACTTGTACACATTTCTTAAAGGATTTTGATGGCACAGAATCGGAAGAAACAAATCTCCTATTAAGAAAATTCCCTTAATGAACACTAACATAAACTAACAGAAAGAAACTTTTCTAGTTCTACTTGGTTATATAAAACTTCTTGTAGCTCTTACTTTTTTAAAAACTTGTTCCTAAAAATACAAATAGGAAAATTCATTAACAGATAGCTCCTTTCCTCTGTGTTATCTCGGTTATACTTCAGAACTAGAGCCTTGGAATTCCTTACACAGACAAATGCAGTTTGCTTAGGCAAGAAAAATCTTACCTTTTCAATCCCCGGAGCAATTACTAAAGGGTATTGCAGGGATGCTTCAGTTTGGCTCTGAACGAAGGGAAGAGTTGGGGTTTATCTTGAAGGAACTAAGAAGGAGTTCTATTTCTTTAATTAATGAGAGTTACGGAACTTTTAGTACTATACACAACAAAAAAGGGGGCTCACTTCGGGATAGTAAATTAATACTATAAACTGAAAGGTGTTCCTTTCTATCGAGCCGGCTTTAATATTAAAAGTGAGTCTCCATACCCTGGATAAAAATAGGAATTGTATGAACTTTATTATAAAAGGCAGTCCAAAATTCTTGTGGCTCCAGGGAATATACAGACAATAGGCACTCAATTTCTTAAAAAACCCAGTTAATGGTTATAAGTTAAAGTTTGATTTTCTCGGTATTATGAGTTATTAGGATTTTCTTAGTTTTAGGGAAAACTTTCTAAACTGTAAAGACTTCTCCATTTCGAATTGCCTATCTTGTACAAGTCCATAGCTATATTAGACCCTACTTTTTTTGAGTCTATGCGGGCTTCTCTCAAATCCTGGAATTAATCTTTCGTTTTTTACAGCTGTTGGCGTGACTTATCCCGCTCTTTTAACAAGGTTGAAATAGTAACCTTTTCTCTAGATAAAAAAACTTTAGACAAAAGCTAGGAATTTTTGTTGCGTTAATACTGTAAACAGTAGGACTTGAACCCATGGCATTTCTACTAAGACTGCTTTGTTCTACCGCGGGTAAATGCTTAAATCTTGTCCTTATTAATACGATATTTCATTTATGCTACATTTTAGCAAGGTTTGTCTTTTTTTCTGTATAAGTTCTTCCTTCTAAAACCTTTTAGCATAATGGCATCAATAGAATGAAAGGATTCCTTGTAAGTTTCATAGTTAATTGTTTTGTCTATCCAAACTAATATAAAAACAAATGTATTAGTCCCTTTACTGGTAGGGAATTACCTTTTAAATATGTACCTCTTCCTATAGTCGTGAGACTTTTCCCTTCTCCGGTATAAGTTACACAAAATTCCACGAACTCGTTGGTTTCAGCGTCAATTGGTTATGACGTATTTGCATTTCAATTCATTAAATTTTGAGGGAGCTCAGCCAGCTCCGTTGGTAAGCAAAGGACATTTGACATAGCTAGCCAGGACTGCAGATTGGGCTTAGCTAAACATGTAAATACAAATTTTGTGAATATGAGCACCTAAGTAGACAGTTTATCAATAACAGAAAAACAACTAGGTCGAAATCCATCATTGAAAGAAAAAACTTATCTAAGTATCAGACCTTGCCTTGGCTTGAGCGACTCAGTTAATTTGAAATTAACTACTAATACTCATTTTATGGTTTATTCTTTGAAAAGACTCTTGATACCATAACCTAGAAGTCATCTCTCATGTATAATACAGAATTTCAGTAATATTGAAAATGAACGCTTCAACAAGGTATCCTTTATAATGTAAACCCTATAAAAGTTTATAGTTTAGGTAGGAAGATTTTAGTTCTTTGAAAAAGGAAGGCACTCATTGGCTTTTATACATTTAGTTTCTTTATTGCCAAGTATTGTTAAATAGGAATTTTCAGGGTATATACATTCTATTACTAAGTAGGATTAACATGCCAAATCCAAAAAAAAGGTGCAGCCCCTTTGATAAGTTCCTATTATCAGTATATAGTATATTAGAACGGAATGAAAGTTTCTATTTATACACCCTTAGAAACGGTAGCTTTATTCAGGATCTTTTGGTCTTTTTGAGATCCCCGTTCAAATTCAAACTTCTACCCTCAGAAACAATTTAGTAATATATCTCTACTAGCGCCGTGTTCAGTTACCTGGGTCATTAAGCTCTTGAAGGGAGTCTTCTTTTACAGTAAATGTACTAATCTCTTTGTAGTGTAAGTGAGCTCACGAGTCATCACTACCTTATTGTATAACAAAAAACCCATAAGTTTTTAATATTATATAAAGCCCCCTGTTACAGTATTAAGTTTACCGGCATACCGAGTTAGAGAATATAGAAAATCTTTACTGTAAATTCATACTTTAGTGTGCTAGCTTTGGAGAACTTGGTATTAACCCATGAATCCGGCCCTTCGTGTAATATTACCGAGATATGACTTCAATACAAGAGTTGCCTGCCTATCTTATTATAGGTTCTTTCTTTAAGTAGGGGGGTATCAAAAAAGGAAGCAAAGCTAGCGTTGGTAATTTAGAGTACTAACAGTGGAAAACTAGTATTGTGTTTTTGAACAATCCCGAGTCGTATTGATGAATAAAGGGAAACAAAGACAGGAAAACTAAAAGCCCCTACTCCAAAAAGAGCTGCTCCTTATTTTCAATGATCAATCTAATCGACACCGATTACCAATTATACAGAGCTTTCATCTCATGCTAGGCAGGATCTTTTCTGAAAAAGAAACCAATAAATAAGCTAAACGCCAAGGTTTTGACTTTGATTCAAAAATGTAGGATATTAAAGTTCCTTTTTGAACTAGTTCTAGGGGCTGGAATAATGCTATATATACAGTAAGACTTAATAAGAATAAAGCATATCCTTTAGGTTTTTCAACTGGTACAACTTTGGATTTTTCTCTTTTATATAATCAAGGCAACCTGATAGAAATTCTTAATAAAGTCTATTTTCCGCGCTTTCCATTTGTTTTACGTTTCATGGTAGAGTTTTAGGAACAAATAATTTGAATCTTTTATCTGGTGACTCTCCGATGGAAAATCCAGAATTTTATAGACGTTTAGGCCTCTTTCCCTAAAAAGACTCAACGTTATCGTAAGATTACGAGCAATACCAATAAGATTAATATTTATATCAGGACGGCTTGACTACAGGACTAATGAACTGATGAATAAGAAGTTTCCATACTTAGTAGTTCTTGCTTTTCGCGTTAATAGACTAGGCTTTTAGAAAACTATCCTCATTTGCTAACGCCCGTTCAAAACAAAAAAGTCTAAGAAATTGTAGGCTATAAAGGATTCGCGCTTTTTAGTTAAACTTCCTCCTTTACAGGTAGGTACTCTACTAGAATTACACAACCATACGCCCTTAACTTCTGAAGAAAAAGAAAGCGTCCTCCTATAGGGTCCTAGCACTATTATAGGTATACAGCCTCCAGGAACAGAGTGCACTGCAAGTTGATTCTTAAATAAAGGTAATTATAAGTTTCTTATAATTATTAAACTCAAGGGGTGCGGGTCTTTTTAAAATCAACAGAATTCTTCCTTTGCCGATTAACAGAATAACCTATTAAATTCGGAAACCTAATTCCTTACTATACCATAATAAGTTTGAAATCTCCAAGGAGGCAGTCCTCGTAAAGGGTTTTCTTTCTTCTAGACTATCCATTTGAATGAAAAGAAAGGCTCAACTTGTTTGCTTCTAAGCCGGCCGGGGTGTAATCTAGAGTTTATTAAGAACTAAAAAGAAAAAAGCTTTTGGTGTGGGTTGGAGTATGATCAGTACGTTTACAAGTTATAAAATCGAAGTTAGTAAAACTAAGGAAAGTTTTTTCCTTTTTCATAAAGCCCTCTCTAGGCTTCGCTCCCTCCTGACGTTTTAGCACTAGCCGGTCCATCAACTCAAAGGCCTTGAATATAAAAGTCTTAAGTCAATTATCAATTAATAATTGCAGCATTTAACCAGAGATGCTTTGAAAGAAGTTCAATTCGGATATCGCAGCATATAAAAAAGTTTAGGTAGTTATAAGGGTTGTCAATACAAATACTACAAGAATTTTGTCCTGGTTACAAGTATATTTATCTATTTCTCAAAAGAGGACCTTACCCAGGTTTTTTGTATTAGTGAAAGGTCGGTATAAGATTTACCAGCTTAGTTATGAACAAGTTTAAGAAAAAGAGCCTGACTTTCTGAAGAAAACTTATAAAAAGAAAGGGAGCAGCTCTCCTAAATATAAGTCTGCTAAACCAAGTTTATCTACCAAGAAAAGCTTCTTATAGTGGGACTCCTATCCTTCAAGCAGAAAGTCTTTCATTTGGTATGCTATGCCTGTAAAAAAAGCGAATAACTTCAAAAGGAATTTGCCTCTTTTTGAAATCTTATAGCTCTAGTTAACCCCTCCCCAAAGACTTTGAGTTCTCGTACTTGAGAAAAACGAGTAAAGAAGCAAACATAATTGAATAAATACCCTTACTAAAACGCTTAAAGCACCCAAACTAGGATTTACATTAAAGGATTCGTTTCAAAATAGGTGCGGTTAATTTCCCGGGTATCATATAAAAAATTTTACGGGCTTTTCTGAAACAATTATACTCTTCTTGGGCAGGGAACCCAAGCACTAAAAAAACATTCTATAAAGTATCTGTATAAACTTTTCTTTTCTTAAAAAAAGGGGAAGCGAAGTAAGATTTTTTACTACTATTAATAGAATAGAGGAATGCAGGAGTACGCCCCGGATTTTTCTAAGTCAGTTTATAATAAAGGGGTCCTATAAGGGATTCCGGCACCTCCGGAGTATATATATAACTAAGATCTTTTGAGTCAAAAGCTAGGCCCCCTTGGTTACAGGACATTCTAATCAAATTTGTATTTGTCTCCATAAGCTTCCCGTAGCATATACACCTCAACTTTTTGTTTAGAAGAGGCCCTTAATTTTATCTATTTATTTTTAGAATATTCACAAGGGTTAAATCCCTTTAAGAAAACTGCAGTAAAATTGAATATTATGCATGAGTAAGTCTTCAAATGCATTCTTATTAGCCAATCTGCTTAAAAAGATATGAAAGTAAATCTACGCCCGACCTTCGCTCTTTTAGGACAGCGCTATACTATAAACTTTTTTGGAGTCCTGTGCTATAAAGCATTTTCAGTCTTTAAACGCAACCTTGCAAGTTTTTGCGGGTCTTCGAGAACCCCTTTTTATCAAAAATTAGGAATTACGGAGAAGGGTAAACTAAAACCCTAACAGGCAATTCGTATATAGCTTATAAATTGACTACTTCATCTTAATGCAAAAGAAAAATTCGAACTCTCTCCCAAAAACCCCGAATAGCTTTTTCGAGAAGCACTCCCTTCTGTTTTATTTGTACCAGAAGAAAGAAGTTATACCTATTTCATGCATTGCCTTGGGAGTTTATAAGTTTGTACAGTATTCATAACATCTATTTACTAGAAACAGGTTCTATGCCGTTTAAGGAGACCCCAGTTGACAATTGTCAGTGAAACTTAAAGCAGGAGTTTCTCTCTAATAAATCTAAGAAATTGATAAGAAAAGCTTTCAAAAAGCAATAATTTAGGAAGGCCCTTGCGGCTCCCTCGAATCACTAGGAATTTTAATAATTAAGTACAACGTATAGCTAGAGTTTGCTAGTTTTTATATTCTTTATATCTATTTATTTCTCTTCTCTCCTTAACCAGAAAGAAACAGAGGACTAAGATAATAAGGAATACTTGAGAAGAGTCCCCCCTTTTTTGTATTCAAGGAAAGTTTGTTTACAAATTACAAAAACCGGATATTCATGAATCACTAAAGGAAAGAGTTCAAATTTGTAAGTAAGAGGGCCTCTTTTAGTTGCTTTCTCTTTACTAAGCCGAGCACGAAGCAAAACAACAAGAACCCTTGTCAGTAGTAGGTGAGTTCCCGGACAAAAGTGCGTAATAAGTATAAAGGGGTGTATTGACTAACCGCTTAGAGAAGGTCTTGTCTTATAGGTATTAGTTATACTATCTCTTGTCTTGTTACTCCCATAGGGGCTTAGAGATATGAGATAGTGTTATCCTTCCCTGACTTACTTCACTTCTTTCGAGTTTTTTGGCAGAGGTTCGGATACCCTTATAGCTAAAACATCCTTACTAGAGTTTCTTACTTTTGTAAACGGCTTAGCTTTCGAATCAAATTTCATTTTTTATTGGCCAGAAAGGCAATTCGACAAGCATAAAATCCGTTTTTCCGGTCAAAGCGTGTGTTAGTATTAGTAAAAGTTTCGATCTTTGAATAAAAAGGATAGACCTACGACGAAAGGACTTATTTTCCTAAAGTAAGTAAATCAAGACTAAAATCCCATATCACTTATAGATTATAGAAGAGCTTTTTACTTATATAACAACTTCATCTTAAAAATCCTTCGGTAGGTCGCATATGATATAGGATATTGAGAGTAACGTATAACTAAAAAGTATAGTATATATCTTGTACCTAATGAATTAGAATCGCTTATATAGAATGCTAGCGCATTTATAAGTTGATTTAAGTGCTAAATCCAATTACAATCGAAAGTGCGGTCGCAGGTTTAAGTCCCGTGCATAATGAAAAACCGCCAGAGCCGACAAAGGGACCCTTTACCCTCTATCCAATCTTATTACGTATTCTTCAGGGGAAGGTTAGTGGTAGGGGCTCGTTCTTATGTGTAAGGATTACTTTATATACTTTTAAGGTAACCCAACTCAAGATTTTCAATTCTAAATTACTTGTCGGTGATAAAAGGGTTAGCCAGTGGATGCTAGCTCGACTAAATTTGTATTCATTTTATAGAGTCTTAACGGCATTCAACCACCAAGTTTGCTGCGCTACAAACAAAGCAAGGAAGCAGAACAAAAAGAAATTTTATTAATTAGTCACACTTCATTTAGATACTTTTTTGTCTATCTTCCTAAAATCTGGGACGCAAACATCATCACAGAAGTGAGAAGTTCTAACTCTCATATTAAAGTGGATCAACACGAGCATATGAGGACTTCTAAACTGAAGATATAAAATAAAACATATTTTATACAGAAAACAAGCGACCCCTTTACTTACATAAATTTAGAAATTCTTGTATATAAGGATTTTCTTTACTCATAGGATTGCTGGGCCTCTCTTTCTTGGTATACTGCCGAACTTCTTTCCTAATCCTAATACCATCAAACTGAGTGAAATTCCTGTTAACGTTAAGGAGTTGCTTTTTATATAGGACTAAAATAAAACCGTTGAGATAACACCCACGCGAGCCTGAAGTTCTCAAAAAACCTCTGAGTGTAAAAAGTCTGAAGTTTTTATAACCCTTATCTATAAATATAAAATAAAGGATCCTTAGGTAATAGACAACTTTAATAGGAATTCACTCTTGATAAGCCAGTTAAAAATCCGAACCGGCAGCATACCTCGAAAAAGGCATAACCCCTTTAGTCCACTATGATAAGCAGAACTCTAGGAAGAACACAGGGTTAACCTTCTAATACCCCAGAATTCCTACAGTAGCTGACAGGAATAAAAAAAACTTAGAGTATCCCTTACTTACACTTAAAGAAGTGAAATCCTAAATCCTAATTAGGATTCTTTTGTATAAGTTTAGATTAGGGATATCCAAGATTGAAAAAAGTCTTACTTAAATATTTAGGACCGGGAGATTCTAGTTGAACCCTGCTAAACTAGAATAGGGCTGGTTGCTTAGAATCTCCCAAGGAAACTATACAGGAGGTCTCAAGAGTGTTTCCTAGGCTTCCTCTACTTGTTTTGTGAGATATATCAAAAAAGACAAAAAACTGAAACGCATCTGAAAATGATAAGTTTTGCCAAGATCACTTTTTCAGAAAACCGGTGTTTTTCCTCTTTTTAATTTTTAGATTTTATGCGCTTTTAATAAAATTTTAAGGGAATGAAGCGCTTTAACAAATTAAGAGTAAAGGATTAATAAACGGGTTAGACGAAGTTTCTAAGTAGGTGTCACATTATATTTGGTATTTTTCCTGGTACCTTTACGGGATATCTGAGATTTTCTAGTCTTAAAACCTCTTTGTGAGTACAGATTTATAAAAAAGGAGCCGCTTTTCGATTCTTTTTGGGGTAAGTTAGAAACCCTTTATCATAAAATTCTAGACTCCTTTTTCTAGTGGTGACGAGAGCTAAACATCGGGTAAATACAGACTTGATAGAGAGTGCAGGCTTAAACATTGAGCGAGGGGTTTCCCTGTCTCTCATTTTAGGTAGTAATTAACCCCAATATATACATTCAACTGATAAATAGCTTTATCTTCTAAAGAGTTGGAAATCGGCTAGAATACGAAACTTGGGTATACTTACTACTAAAGGGGAGCCCCTTTTGCTAGGAAGAACTTCATCTTCATATAAGGAGTCTCCTCTACCAAAGTCTCTTTTGAATTGAAGATCTTTTTTATACTATGGTGCTTTAAGACTTCTTCCTTTTTTTTTTCATATGCCTAGAAAACCTTTTTATTCCCAAATAAGCTCTATTTTTTGCACCTATTATTCTTAATACATATCCGAGAGACTATACATATAAACTTCTTCTTTATGGTGGGGCTTGTTTATAACGGAGTAAAAACTTTAAAATCTTGATAACCACATGCCTATCTATTTTTTTTGTTTTGTGCAATATTTGTATTTTTAGCTTACTGGTTAGTAGTAAAGTCATGGACTTTCTTTTTTTGGGATGATACACCCAGAATTTCTTTCGCCTTTGTTGAAATTCCCCGGGCTCCGGTAAACTAAAGATAAACTATCTCACTCTCAGCGTAACGTATACTAAAGGACTCCTCTTAGCAAAAAAATCCCGCAAAGCTTTCTTAAGCACTTAGGGTTCCGTAGCTATAAAACTTAGATCTAGATTTTATTCTACAACATTTTCTTTACTCCGGGTATTCCTACAAGCAAACTCCGTCCTAGTTTCGAAATTAAGGATATTCCCGTCATAGGCTTTTTAAGGATTAAAACAAGAAAACCGCAACGGGTTGTGATATAAGTAGGCTGCTGGGCTTGCGTAAAACCTTTATAGTAATACAAAAAAGACACAGTTGTATAAAGCTTTCCTTTAGTAATCCACCTGAAAAATGAATTTAGATAACAAGAACCTTTCCAAGGGGCTTCTCAAACTCCTGATAAAAGTTATTGGAATACGGAAAAGGTCAAGTTTAGCTCTTAGCTGCCGGCCTCCTTACTAAAAAAAATACGAAATGAAAAGAAATGGAATACGAGAACGGAGAAACTCTCGCCATTCAGAAATCCCTATATATCAGGAAAACTCTGCAAAAGAACTTATGTTTACTTTAAAAACCTTTCTAATCCTGTTTGGGTTTTGAGAGCCTTGAGCTTCAGAGGAACCCGGAGTGACGAAAAGAACTTGTTCTGCTATTATGGATACATTACTCTAAGTTCTAAGAAAGTCTCTTGTTTAAAAGTCAAAGCTTTCCTATACCGCTAAAATACAAAGAATAAGCGTTGCATACAAAGGGCCTTCGAATACTAGAACTCGAGAAACAAAGTAATCCGGGTTACTGGGCGCGAATAATAGGAATAAACACACTAAAAAAGAAAGAACGTACCTCGCGAAAAGACTCAATATTATTAGAAAGGGAAAACTCCTTAGTAGTATATCGTATATCTTCAAATAACAGACTTAAGAAATCCATTGCATATATCCCATTACTCTTGTTTAGGTAAAAGCTATGTAAGTACAAAGGTGACCCCTTTCGAAAGAGTACTCTATTTGTTAAACAACCGGGGGTACCCCGGAGGCTTTGAGGTAGGTTTAGCGCATGTAAACAGCCTTACAATATATTTTCTAAATTGAATGCATTCTAACACAACGCGGCAGATTTCTTATAGCTAGCAGTATTCCCCAGATATTAATGAGGTTTCAAAAGTTTCATTATATAATTATAAGGGAGTCCTTTTACTTAAAAACAAGAACTTCTTCTAAGTATCCTAGTTTACTATAGACTTGTTTTTTTACTCTGGCGTTTACCCTTGTACCTTATCCTATATCTAGTAGTAACAACCTAAAAAGAGGAATAGGACTTTAACAACTATATTCTTACTCTTATCTATTACTTATTACTATAAAAGAAATAGCTATAATAAGTAATAAAAGACTTCCTAACAAACTAAGAAAGCTCTCAAGATAGAGAATTCAGGGTGACTCCGGGTATGCAAAAGATACTCGTGAATAAGATAAAGTACAGAAAAGTAAGTTACAAGACTAAGGATTTTCCAGTAAAGAAGTAGAGTTATAAGCCTTTTTCTTGATGTTGGTCTACCCTTACCCTTAAATTAACAAGGAACAAGAGGGATATACCTTTGTAAACAAGACCTAACTTTCTATTCCATAACTACCTAATACTAATAAAAAGGGTGGTAATCCTTATACTATTAATTACTATCCTTATAACTATAAGAAAGTAGCTACAATACAATAAGTACAGGTTATTAGACATGTAAACTCCTAAACATCCTAAATAAAGGTAAAGAGAGAATAAAGGCTCATAAGAAAGGCACTAACTAATATTGATATTGAGAGGAAAAGCTATAAGAATAAAAAGTAACAAATCTTCTAGATTCTGTACCGCGGAATGGTTTAATAAGTTTTCCGGCGAATTCCTTTTTTGTGTTTTTTGAGTAGCCCATAGTTTTTAGATAAGCAAGTGCCAGGAGTTTTCCCTATATTCTAAGCATTTCTTAAGCTAAAAAGGAACCACTATAAAAGGAAACCCCAAAACTTTCATTAGATTAGAATAGACAGGAATCCTCAAGCAAGGCGTTTTCGGAAGAAGTTGAATACGAAAACCCCAGTAAATGCTGATCCTAAGAGGCCCCTATTGCTTAGTATGAATCACAGATCCAGAATTCCTTAGGGCAAAAGGTAGCATTAATAAAAAGATTGTTTATAAAAAAATTTATAAGATAAGGATCTCATAAAGTAAGGGTTCTGCCTAGTTGGCTAAAACTTGGCTGCCAAATAACGACTGATAAAAGAATCCACACTAAATCATGTCTCGATAATTGTTTACTCTAGTAAATAGGGGACTTAAGGTAAGGAATCGTAAACTATAGCAATATAAAGGACCCCAGACTCCTTTTAACACAAGCATATTTTTGCTCAAGACAAGAGTAATACTAAATTCAGTAAAGTACTCCTCTAAGCCGAAGTAAGGAAAGCACTAGAATTTTTGAAAAATCAAACCTACCCTATACCTGTTTATACAAATTCTTATTAATTGAACGATTTATCAAGTCCTGCAAGTTACACAAATTACAGATATAAGAAATGTTGTTCTATCTCTTAAAAGCAAAAGGCTGCGATCGAAAAAGGATACCCACTTAACTATTAGGGATATCCACGTTGGATAAAAAAGGTATTACATTACAAGTAGTCATGTATAATCAATCTAACAAAGTTTTAATCCTCCCTAATAACTGCAACATACAAGAGGGTTATCCCTTTTACTTACTAACTAATAAATACTAAGAGTAATACAACTACTAATTATAAATACATCTTAGACTACTGAACTATAGCTACAAGAGCCCTTAGGAGAAGTATAGGTATAGCTGGTATCAAGAGGAAAGGTTTCCACTAAGTAAAGAGAAATAAGTTTAAGGTTTTTACAAGGTATAAACTAAGTGCTAAGGGAGCCCGGAAGCCAATGAATCTCCTTTTTTTCAATTTTAAAGTCGTATAAAGAGGTTGGGGAGAAACCTAGTCTAGGGTTTAAGTTTTACAAGCCCGACGGAGTTTATAAATCTAAGAAGTATAGTTAGTTGCAGCTTCTGAGCCTATTTCTTAAGTCTAGTTTTGAAGCAAGTCAAAGAAATTCTATTTTATTAAAGATTAAAGTAAGGGTTCCCATTTTATAAAAAGCAATTTATACAGCTCTGTTCGGTATCGATGTAGATTTAAACGAGTTACTAAGTTAGGGATTCCTTAAGATTTTAGGTAGTAGCCCTCCGAATCGCTTAAAAGGTGCCTTTCACCGGTTAAACCTAGCCCCTTTCCTAAAAGACTTAAGGAGACTCGCTCTTGAACTTACTGACTTACCTCACACTTGTTTCTTAAGCCAAACCGATTCTTTAGAAATATCTTCCTCATAGCTATCTTTCGCTTAGTCTTTTACTCATTCCCAGGATTTTAAGAGCTTCTATTCAGCAGTTTTCCGAAATACATCGCAAAAGAGTCGGTGAGCCTTGCTTGGCAAATTCCTATTATTGGTAAAAAAACATTTACAAAGAAGCTCGTTCGTACAAGGGAATCTTGGATATGGGAGACTGCGAGTGAGACTTCCTTACTAGGTTTGGAGATGTATAAACTAAAGGTATGTAATTTATACTAAGGCCACGCCCTTTTTCTAATAACTCGCTTTTGAGCAACCCTGCTATTCCCTATAAAAGAGGAAAAGATCTCGTTTTGTAGTAAATTAAGGCTTTTCTTTAATGAAAAATGGATGGGTTTACCTTTTATCGCTGTGACGAATTTAATACTCGTGTTTTATTTCCTCCTTTTTGTAATACTTAAAAAAATATTAACCCACTTATCAGGATCCTTCAAATTAAACTAGAGCAACTCACCCCCTAAGTAAGCTACCTTTAAAAGCAAGAGTAAAAAATCTACATAGGACTAAAGTTGCTAAGAAAAGGTCACTCTTATCGAAAAAGTTCTCTAGCCAGCTAGCTCTAATTAAAATAATTAGGGGTTTTAAGGAAAGCAGCTTAGCATTATATCTAACTCTCTCTTTAGGTAAGAAGGTAAGATTCTACTTTTATTTAAAAGTGTATTTTCGTTCTTTTTTTTTACTAAAACTTCTTATTAATAAGGTATACAAAAGTTTTAGAGTAGTTGCTCTTTTGAAAAGCTTTTATTTAGTTCAAAATTTTGGGGTCTACTAAAAAACATAACCACGGGTGCCTCTATAAGCTGCTATTTATCCAATTCGCGGAAACCCGTTGTAATAACAATTGCTCGCTAATACTATAGTTTTTTAAGAATTCAAAAGTAGGAATCCAGAAAGGGTTAAGCTTTAGCCTTCCGTAATTTAGGATTCTTCCCATGTTTCCTCATTGTCAAGTATCCTTTTTTTAGTTTTTGTATTTGGCAAGGAAGCCCTTTTTAGTAATCCGAGGTTTCACTTAAGTGCTAAATATTTTCTTGTTTGATATTGGGGTTTATACTTTTTCTAAGCCTGTTATTTTCAAGTTTACGGGTTATAAATTCAGTGTTTTAGAAGTTTGTAATAGGGATTTTTGTATACTAGGTTTATTCGTGCTAGGAATTTCAAAGAAAATTAGTTAGGGGATTTCCTCAGTTTAATAACCTTGTAAATAAGCCTTCCTAGGCATATTTTTTAGAATTTTGACACTCATTTAAGTTCCCTGTTTATAACACTCTTCCCCGAACCCACTAAGGATTAAAATTGATTTGTATAAAAGCTCAAGGTCGTAAAATAAATAATAGTAATTAGGGGCTTTTTCTTCAAGCCCTTAGCTACCCGAAGACAAAGAATTTCGCAATAATCTCGATATTTTAAAAAGTAGACACTTAACTAAGCACCTTTACGGAATATTCAAATTATATGACATAAATATTTATAGGCAATTTTCTTTATAACCGGCTTAATATATCCCTGACAGACTAGACATCCTTTCTACAAGATTACATTACGGATGCTCTTAGTTAGTACCCCTTACTCGAGGGACACCCGGATGGATTCTCTTTTATGACAATTTACACTAGTCAAAAGGCAGAAAGAAGTCATAAACTAAATTAAAAAGCAGCGGTTAGGGAATCTTGTTCAGGGTACTCCAAGTCTGATAGAGTACTTTATTTCCTGGACATTCTTACTAGTAAAACGCATTAAAAACTTCAAGCATAAGTACAAGACATGGGAGCTACTTGCCTAAAATTATCTCTTTATCTGGACTCTTTAAATTAAGTTTCTTTAGCAAAATAAAGGAATTCCCATACCCGCTTTGTTTTAAAACTAAACCTCAAAATTAAATTAGGAGAGTCTAACCTCTTAATTAAAAGGCAAGGGCATATTGTTCTTGATTGGCTAAGCGGGGTTCCTCCACAGTAGTAAATTAACAGACACAAGTATCCCACTTAGGGACTCTATTCTTAGTTAATATGAGTTACTCCACTAAAAACTAAAAAATACATATTGGTTTTCCTTATATTTAGTATTAAATAAAATCTTGAGAAATTTTATTTAGGGAGGGTTTTACGTGGTCACCAGCTCCTTAGAATGAAATCTCTTGTACAAAAAGAGTCTAGATTTTCTTGTGTTAATGGGGTTTGATGCTTTATGGGCGCATATTATATAGAATTGTGGAGAATAAATTAGAATTTAGGTAAAGCTAGAATCAGGGTTACCCCTTTAATTTATACGGGTTTTGTTTCTAACTAAACCATCAATCCAAAGTGCTCCCAAGTCATTCCTCTAGGATCTTACTACGAAAGAGTTTCGTATCTAAGTAAACCCTGCCAAGTTCCTAGTAAACGGGACCCATAGAATTTCACTATATAGTACAAGCCCTTAAAGTCTTTATTTGAAAATTACAAAGTCTTTTGTGATGTTGTCGAACTCTTTTAGAAACGAATCCCCTTTTATAAGGTTTCTTTTACTGAAAGCAAGTATACTTTGGAAAATTTTTAGGTCTTGACTACCGACTCCGCGATTTCTATTAAAACGTATTTAGACCGAAAAAAGGGGTTCAAATCCGGTTCTATTTCTTGGGGACTCCTTGATATGAAAGAAATAGGAATCCCACGGATCGCGAATTTGCCTAAAATTTTCAGTGTTTTAGAGTCTTTACTGTTGTCACCTTTCCCGAATAAAAAGCACTTAGTTAGATATAAAGAACTTGAAATTCTATCGATAAACTCTAGCCAGTCCAGTATAGAATATAGTAAATAACGTAGTATATGCTCGTACCTAGATGAATGACAAAAACAAAAAATCCGTAGAGTTGAAGTAATTTAGAAGTGCCATAGGCCCAAGTACCTTACAAAACTTAAATAAGACTAAAGAAATCCCTAAGGGAGGCTTTATAAAAGACCTTATTAAAACTTTGAAATATTAGATCGAGCCTTACCGCACAAATGAAATTAAGGGGCTGTAGAGTACTTAAAACAAAAGAGATTCCTATATAGATAGTTTTGGAAATTTTGTAATAACGGAGATATAGCTTTTCGCTTGCACAAGTTTAAGAGTAAGTCCACGGAGCCTCTTTTTAAGAGTAGTATCAGAGCTTTAGCAAGGTACGGAGAAAGTTTTTTAAACTACAAAGGGACTCCTGACTAAGACTCTAGTGCATTTGGATATGAGACAATATGAATAGGTTTCGAATAAACTTTGTGGTCAGGCATAAGCCTTTGAGCCTAGAAAGCTGAAGAGTGTCAGGTCTTGTTTTTTGCTGTCGATCCTCCTGAGTTTTTCGTATTTACATGTTCTTTATTTGTCATACAACCTGGGAAACTCTATCCGCGTAGAGTATAAAAAAGACTTCAATAGGTTCCAAGGGTTTCTTATAGGATATTTTTATACTCTCAGAAAAAGAATTAATCAAAGGATATAGGGGTCAGGATTAAGAAAGGCAGGTAATGTAATTAATAAAAGAAACAAAAGAAAATTTTAAAAGGCTTTGACTTAGGTTAGTTAGTAATGAATAACATTCTGTATAAGGTTTCCTGGGATTTTTTTTTACAAGAAAGGACGGGGAATTTACCAGATTTTCAGGAGTCTTTTTATATTTTATAATAGGCCGGCTCAACAGGATTTCTAGCTTATGACTTTTTTATAACCAGTATACATCACAAAAATAAGGTAAACTTCAGGGCTTTGGAGTATGAAAGTAGGGTTCCTGAATAATTAAGTATAAACTTTTAGTTAAAGGGGAATCCGAGTCTATAACAAAAACAGCGAAGTTTTTCCCTTTAACATTTTTGAAGATCCAAATTTTGTTCCTTTAGATTTTAAAGAATATGTTTTAGTCCCATTTGTGTTGTATTCTACGGAATCCTTCCCTGGAAAACAAAGTTAAAGAAAATTTCTGGTTTCTATATTAAAAGCAAGAAAACCCTTTCATTTAAGTATAGCAATATCAACCAACTGACATAAAAGTTTAGTTTAAATTCGAGCACCCCTTAACTTAAGTATTCAACTCCCCCCAAGGTCAAGCAGTTAAACAGGAGGCCCCTACATAACCTTAACTTGCTGAGTCGAAAGTCGGTAATAAAATCACTTAAATAGAATAAAGAATCTCTTATATATCTTAATCTTAATCCGCAGCTAATAAGTAAGAAGCCCTTGCGATATTCTTAAATTGAAAAGGAAATTGCGGCATAATTATTAAAAACGCAGAAGGTTCAAATCCAGAGGATACTCCTAAAACCTAACTTAGCTCCATTTTAAGCTTTTCGGATCGAATATTTTAGTATCCTACAAATCTCTGAAAGAAAGACTACAAACTAGATATTAACTTCCTACTCGGCCGATACTCGGTAATGCGAAAGCTCCGCCCGCCGAAAGACACAGGTTCAAGCCGATACGCGGAATACCGTAACAAAAAGGTTCCCTTTTGAATTAGTAAATACCTTTCTCAGAAATTTCTATAAGAGCCTCGTCAACTTTTACAGAACGGCAGGTTCTCCGATCCCTTAAATAAAGTCAAGGACTAGAAATATAGTACAAGGAGTACAAGAACCCTCTTTCAAGCATTTTCTAATTCGTTTGGGCAACCAGTAAATCACTGAATAAAATAATCTCAGCCAACAGGTATACTACTAAAGGAAGTAGAAAATAGAGCTTAGAGTAACTCCGTTAGAGAGAAGAGAAAAAGCTAACACAGAGTTAAACTCTAGTAAGTGTCATTAATGGTCATTTTTGGGTTTACAATAAACGAATGAAACAAAGTCAACTTCAAAGTTCCCATTTTATAGACGAGACTCTCAAATCTAGTGATCTTTAATTAGAAGTTTTCTATTATTTCTATAGAAACTTGGATCTACTTAGCGTTTTTTACACCTTATACCCTATCTTTGCATTAACCTGTTCGGACGAGGTTACCTACAATCTTTCTTATAACGGGCCCTCTTGTCCTATGGGTCTTTTTTCTAAAGCAGCCTAGCGGGACTCCCTTTTATTCCCATGTTGAAGACCTCATTGTGAAAAGTATACTCTTATGCATATAGACTTAAGAATGACATACGTACTCTCCATTCAACAAGATCTTAGGAGTACCTGACCCTTTGATATGCTCAATGAAAATTTTTGGAGGTAACAGGTATGGATATTACGCCCTTTTTGTGAGATTTTAGTGTCCAGTTGTATTTTTAGTAGGTGTCTGAGATCAGTATATATATTATGTAATGAAAAGTTTTTTGTTAAGTCCCTTTTTAAGAAAGCTTTCTCATGCAAGGAGCGACCTCAATGAAATAATAGAAATAAGCAAGACCTAAACTTAGTGTAGAGTTTTTACTCGGCAAGGGTACCCGAGTTATAATCTGAGATTCAAAAAGGAAATGAGTCTTACCCATGTAAAGTAAAATAGAAAGCTAATTCTAGCTTTTCCTATATAGGTTAGCTTACAGGGATTCTTATTACTCTAGTTTTTGTCCTATCTCAGGAAGTCCTTAACTGATATAGAACGTGAAGTGTTTTTACATCAAGGTGTAATGTGTTGTACGAAAAGACACTGGGTTGGTGATTGTTCAGACTAAATAATTAAGAGGAGCCCCATTTCATCACATCTCAAGGCACTTATTCTTTCTGAGTAAAGGGGGATTCTACTAGAGTAGAGGCATTTTCTGGTATACTAAAAATCTCTCGAAGCTTCGTTTTCTGGATTGTCCTATCGGGTTCCTCCTTAAATAAGGATGTTTTATCAGCTCATCTTGAAGGGAAGCCCCTAAGAGGACTGTCGCACTAGGGTCACTGGGAAAGTTTCTTACTTCTGATACCGACCTATAGAGCCCCCATAGGTGCTACCACATTAAATAACAAATAGAAGCTTTTGCGGTGAGCAAGCCCCTCATTTTAGGAAATTTTCCATGTTCCATACGCATTCCCTTTCATGCAACTTTCCGTTTAAACATGCCAAATTTCTATTTAATGAGATTTCATTCCGCAGCCTTATCATGTCTAATACTGGGTTTTTATTTTATAAGATAGCTTTTTATGCACGAAACCCTACTCTAAATAAAAGTAAAATAAAAAAGAGGCTCCTATTGTGCTCCCCCGGCACTCTACTTTCTATTTCAGTAAGTTCCTTAAGGATTTAAAATAAAGGAAGCTAACCCATCGAAGCGAGGTTAGATAACTAAAAGGCGAAGAAATTGCATGATATAAATTTGTAGTTTGGCTCATTCTTGAATAAGGTAAGGAATGGAGGACTTTTAAAAAGCTATCCTAATAGTTCTAAGGGCCCCTAGGGAAGTCTCTTAACACTGTGTAAAGTAGACTTTTCACTATTTGTACTCTAATAAGAAAACAGAACTTGCAAGTACTCTTTATACTAAGGCATAACCAAAGGGGTACTTAATAGTTATCTTTATTCTCATTTTACTCAAAACTTGCGGTCTCATCTATATATAATAGCTCCTGTATCGCATAATATTACAACCGCTAAAGTATGGTGCAGAATTAAGAGCCTTTGAAGATTTATGGTCATTTTTTCTTCCCATTGATAGGGCAACCAGCTCCCAAGTTTCATGAGTTCAAATACGAACCCTACTAGAGACTTTGGTTTCATAGACAACTTCGAAAGCTGAATCGACAACTCAGGTCACCTCTATCTTACTTCGAACTTCCGTAATAACGAGTAAATAAGTCAGTCGATTAGGGCCCCTACTTTTCAAAGAAGTTGTCTCAAGTGGTTGAAGAAACTTTGATAAGCAGACGGCGGTTTTGGTTTATACCAGGTTTCTTATGCGAGTCTGTACTAAATTCTCTGGTGCTCCTTTTCTTATTTACAATACCTGTACTCGAAATCCTTAAACAGAGTTGAACTTCTTGTAAAATAACTTGGAATTCAATTCCTTATTAGTTAGTAGACTTACTTAATACCTAACTTCGGATTCTCCTTCTATTAAGAGCTGTAACCTTTGTACCTTTAATCTTTCTTGTTTTGATAGCCATACTTTTTGTAAGACCTCTCTTGCTATTATACCCCCAACTCCTATATAGGGATCCCCTTCCTTTTTATTTACTTCCTCCACAGCATAGTAAAAAAACTCTGCAAACTCCTGTTAGTCCTTATATTTCTACTTATCTCAGCCCTTGTTGTAGCTAGTACATACACTCTGTACCTCTATCTTATTAGTCTTCTTAACAGCTATACCTTTCTTTGTAGTAGGAGCTGTACTGTTGTTACGAGCTAGACCTGCATCTGGATTCCTGCATTGTTGCCTGGACTACCTTCTTGACTATTGAAGTTGAAGCTAATATCTTACTCTTAATATATATAGTATAGATAGTTTAAGATTGTGTACTACTTTCTTTATATTGCTCCTTGTACTCTGCTATGGAGGAGAGAACCTTTAGTAGAGAAAGATTCCTTTACCCGACCGAGGGGTCGGAAGAAAGGGGGTTTTATGAATATCCTACTTACGTTATAACACTCACCACTAAAAGGAAAAACTTTCACTTTATTTCTTTGTTTTAGTTCTTTTACTTACTGGAAACACCTGGAATTTCTTAAGCTTTACAGTTCTTTACTTTTATCCGAAATGGGAAACAGGCAACTCCTTATTTACCCCAACAGCTGCTTACTGACTTACTTCCTACTCTTATACCCTGTACCTTTCTTATTTATTAGCTATACCTAGGATTCTAGGAACTTAGAAACTATCTTCCTTAAGTGTACCTACTCTCCCTGTATAAGTAGTATATTGTCTATTAGAATCTTTCTTACTAGAAAGTGTGGTAGAAGTTATATAAAAGAGGGAATAGATAGTAATAGAAAGACTTTTTGTTTCTCAAGTTCTAGGAATTTCATTAGTCTGTTAATTAAGTAGAGCTAGTTATGGATTCTCCGGTATTTTCAATTAGAAGTTTTGATAAAACGAGATTGGGAGGTTTTACTAGATTTTGAGAGTATAGTACAGAATACAAGCCTTTTTACGGGGTTTACTAGAACAAGGAAAAACACGGCAAACTTGTAGATATTGACTCTAAAAATCTTCATCGTTCATTACAATTTCTTAGTTATTCTTTAACATTTTTATTTATATTGCCATAAAAAGTCTTTAGTACAGAGTCATTCTACTTGCTTTGGATTTAATTGAGTCTAAGTATAAGTATAGTAGGTCTATAGGATTTAGGTACTTCTCATAAGTTTTAGGACCAAGAGTTCGGGATAACTTTCATTTAAAAGACAAAGGGTTTTCTATATAAGTTAAGGTAGCTCGTCTCTTCTTAGAACCGAGGGGATATTCTGCATAGGAAACACTCTGAGAAAAAAATCTTACTTATAATAAATTATCTTACTAATATAGGAATTTTGATAACATAATTAATAAATGAATTGAACCTAATCTCCCTTAAAAGGATTGACTAGAGCTATGCCTATTGTTTTGAAACTCCGGAAGTATTCTATAAGCATCCAAGGTTTGACGTAAAAGGACTCTCTACTAATACTAGGGTGCTTACAAAGCATTTTTTATAGTTGAAAAAGATCCGCTCTCAAGCAAAATTTCTTTGAGTTATTGAAGACTAAAAAAGAATTCGTGTCCTTTACTCAGAGAGAGTTCTACTCTGTTTCCATATCGGGGCTTCCTACTTTTTCACTTTCTAGGAACCTTGCTGACTCAAAATAGGATAGGGGAGCCTGCGCAGCTTGTGCTTAATTAGTGGGACATACAGAATCTAAAAACCCTTGCTGAGCAGCGGGCCCTTCGCACCCGGCTTAAATAAAGGGTTTAATATATGTCATATATCTTCTATCCGATCTATAGTGATAGCATTTTTTTTCTTATACTTATTAAGTACTGGATAAAGGACTTCAAATCAAGACTTTTTAACTATACAAGAACTCTTCTTTACTCTTGGGGTTCTACTTAATTAAATTCCTGCGGCAAAGCCCTTTTGAGCACTATCCTACGACGAGTTTATAAAGCGAATCTATTTTTTATACAAGTCAATCTCATTTTTATGAGTAAGTTTATATATTTTGCTGGTAAGGGTTTCCATTATTTAAGCGTAGTAGAAATGTTTAAAAAAGGGACTTCACTCCCCCATATCATAAAATCCCACACTACGGGAATACGTAAACGCTGTTGGCTGGTTATCCCTTGTATCCTGCTTGGGACTTACACGACTCGAACCCATAACTTCCACCTTGTCAGGGCGGTGCTTTAACCAATTGAACTAAAATCCCAAAAGTAATAGTTAGATAGTTACTGTTGAATGGCTTGGGTAATTACTTGGATGCTCAACTAAATGAAATTAAAGAGCTCAATGCATTGGGCATACAGCTTTGCCCCCCGTGGTATAGAAGCTTTTATTAATTAAGAGTCAACTTCTTAACTATTCGTTTTTTATACTAAATTCACGAACTATACTCTTTGTTTTCTTTATTTGTGAGCTCAGGATAGAAGGAAAAACCCTGTCGTAAGTCAGTCTATTTATTTTATTGCTATTATTTCTTTTCTTTTTGAAAGTTTTTGTTCATAACAAACAGAAGTATGGAGTCCAAATTTCTTCTGCGAATCTAGTATATTAACTTCTCCGTAATTTAACTAAAGATTTAATAAGCAGGAAGAATCTGAGTAATTGTGTATTATAGTATAGAAAAGTAACAAGGACATTTGTCCAAGTTAGGAGTAACAAGTTAATTAGATGATATGGTGTACAAAAAAGACACCTATAGAAGGCATATAAGATACATCAAATTTGTCCAGCTGAGGAGTATTATCCTACCCTTCGAGTCACTAGGTAGGAAATTGATCTAATAAATAACTCAACAAAAATGAGTGGTCTTAGTACTCATGTCATTCCAAAAATTGACCTATGAATTTAGAAATGACAGCAAAATCCTTGGTACCGGGGTACCAATATATCTTAAATAGCTATGGCAGTCCTAAATTTGCAAGCAGATAAGGGTCACAAAGATAACAGGTAAGTCAAATACTCTTGTTTTTGGAAACAAGGAAGTCAAAAACCTGAAGTTATGCTAAATTGGGCGTATAGAGTTATACCTTAGTTTCCGGGTATCCGGAAATAAACCTCGATGCATTATTAAATTTCAACTAAAAAAGAGTATACCTAGGGGTATAAACAATTCCATAAAATTTTTTATTGACTTACTTTCATACTCTTTATACCTAGACCTACCCTATGATCTTTACTTGTCTTGATAATAATAACTGTAGCTTTCGTTTTTACCAGGACCCCTAAGAGCTAGACCTGAATTCTGTATCTTAGGAGTCTTAAGAGCTGTACCTATAATTAACTACTCTGTATCAGTATCCTCTTCTTAATCTTAATAACCATAACTTTCTCTAGACCTCTGCTATGTTAGTTGAAACTTTTCTTCAGGCTTTAAAATAACCATAACCTTTGAATGAATTAGTCTATCCCTGTTTAGTAAATTGTACTCGGAGCTCTAATAATTCAAACATTTAGACTTTAAATCCGTAATACTGCCTAAGATTTGGCTATAAAGTCAAGATTTAGTACTAAACTCTCCATTAGCTCTGCACCCTCCCAAAACAAAACTTGTAAAATTTCTTAAGGTTAAAGGCCACAAAACCTATAACTACGGTTAAATAGACACCCCTTAATTACTCAAACCTGTTTTTACAATTTCCTTGTCACAAAAGACTTTTGACAGATCCTGATATCAAATTCCTAACAAGCTTATTTCTGAGAAAATATTGAGGAACAGCACTTACCAACTCTTCCTTTCAAACGGGCTTCTCCTAAAGGTAAAGGACATGCCTCCTGATGACCTAGTTACCTAGTTTTTTCATTCCATCCTGTTCAGTGACAGTACTTGGGAAAATACCCTGCAAAAGGGGAGCTCTTACTTGTTACCTTTTTTTTTTACTTTAATATATAAGTTTCTTTGACTTGCTTCAAAATAGACGAAAGAAATAGGAACTCTCCTGAGAAAAGTATACCCTGCTTCCTAAGTTGAGATCTAGTTTGATACAAAAGCTTAATCTATCTATAGCTAACTGTTTCTCCTTTATATCTCTTTCTTGCCTTTGCCTTACGGAGGAGCTAACTAGGGATTGAGTGCTTTACCTTAACTTACTAATAAAATTGCTGATAATAAAAAGTTTTGAGTATCCCTATAGAATTTGAAGAAACTCTTTACTTTATAGTTGCAGCAGCTTTAACTTAAAATAAGGATACTTTCAGATATTGTACAACAGCTTGCTTCTAACTCCTACAACTCTTACTTTGATTAAAGACTTTGTGTGCTCTCTACTAGAAATTCTTAGGACTCCTTCGTTGAGGAAAAACTCCTGCCTTAACTTAAATAGGCGCGGTAGCCCAAACAGTGAAGTATAGTTGTTCTTGCTTGCCCAATTTGTGTAGTGCTTACAGTTTCTCAGATCAAAGTTCCCGTACGTTTGTACCTTAGTCTAACTTCAAGAAGAAATAGGGTCTGCCTACAGTTCACGCCTTCCTAGCTATCCTTTAAACTAGGCTTCCTTGAAAGTACCCTGTAGTAAAGAGGAGTTAGACTCAGTAACTTACTTCTTATATTAGCACTTTCTTCATTCTATTTTAGAGTAACAGGTCGTTGACTTCTTTATCTAAGTGATTTTATTCCTTACTCTCTTACTACTTAAGGTAAGTCAATCAGAACAAGGAAATCTCTTAAAACTAAGAAAACGAAGGCTAAAGCTGGGATCGGATCGGGTATCCCTATTTAAGAAGCTTCTATCTAAGGTAATGTAATTAATTGCCTATTCATATTTCCTGCTGTTATTCTTCTATATTTGGTTAAGGATTGTTGCGTTAGAGTCTTTTTTTTTTTACCGATTAGGGAAATTTTCTTTATAAGTTAAGTAAGTCTACTAAATAAAAGATGGCTGCTTGATAGGTTTTTAGAATTAATCTAAGTTCCATTTTCCTTTGTTTTAGTGTAAAGAGAGTTTGGTAAAATCAAGGATTCAAACCTAATACTTAGTAATCCTAAAGGCTCCCCCTACCTAAACCTATATTTAAAATATAAAGGCAGCACTCACTTTGTACAAGATTCCTTTAATCCTGCTCATGGTGTCTTCATCTTAGGTTTTTTTCTAACAAAAGCTTTACATCTTTCCAGGTCCAATGTCCTCCCTCCTCTGGATTCTTTCTATTGGTAAAGTTTCTCTATCACTGCTTTAATCACTTTTATCTTATCGGAAGCTTAACCCATAGGTGTCATTCTTTCATTATGGCAGGCTAAAAAAGGTATAAGGAGATTGCTGTGCTGCTTAAAAACCTCATTCCCAATTACCAACATTCTTTTTTGGAATTACCTTTATTAATCATGGACTCTGTGAGATACCCTCCTCTTAAATCCTATCCGAGAAAGTCTCTCGTAAAGTGTATTATGACGTTAAAAGGGAGAACCCCTAAGTAGTTTTTTTATTCATTATTCGTTGAGTACAAAATTAAGACTTCTTACAAGCTAGAAAGCAAAAACGGAATACAAAAGAGTATCTAGTAAATTGCCTAGGGCTTATCTTAAATGCAGCCTTTTGGGTAAATAACTAAAATTTATAAAGAGGCTTTAATTTGGAGTAGAAAACACCCATATACGGGTTCTACTAGAAATTAAACATTGATAGCCAGCCCCTTTTCCCAAGTTAGCTCCGAAATCTTTGATACAAAAAAATCCAAAAGCATTTAGGGGTTCAAGACTCCGAAGATTTTTTGTTGATATACTTATATTATATATTATTTTAGAAATTTTGCACGGGTGAGTACTCCTTAAATTAAAGAAGCCCCTAGGATAATTAGATTCAGGCTATGGGCGTGCCTTTGATATTGTATCAGGAAATACACGGGCAAGCGACTTTGTTTTAGCATAAACTTTGTCAAATTAAAGGGAAAACTCATTTGTAAAATCTTAAAGATCAAATCCTGTAAAATCTAACTCAATAGGAATAACAAAGGTTCAGAGTACTCTTGAGTAGAGAAATGCGGGCAGGCACTAAAAACTACAGGATATAAAATCTTCCTTGACGGGACTGGTAAGTCTATTCTATTAAAAATTTGCTTCTTATTTCAATTCGTGAAAGTAAGACTTCATTATAGGGTACTCGATAATAATAGGAGACTTTTTGACAAAAAAGCATAGTATGTTACACAGGAGTTTTTTAATCCATAAACTTTTCCTAATATGCCTCAACATAGAAAAATACACTTCCGCGCTTGATAACGATTATATATAAAGTTTTCTTTCTAGAATTTCCCTGGATTTCCGTACAAATTTCTTATAGGACGTCGTAAACCTTATAAGTAGTCCTCCGTGTGTGGTTAGCAGTCTTCGCCCTATAGTTCTATGAGCCTTATAGGTATTAGTCTTCTCTATGCTATGTATTGCACTCTTCGGTTTTTAACTATAGTTATAGGTGTAAAGGAGGACTATTAGAGTCATAGGTAACCTTATGTATTAGGATTACTCTTTCTTTGTCTTTACAGAGATTCAGTTTTCACTTGGATAAGGAAATTGCAGGGGCCTAATAAAAAGGGACTTATTAACAAAGTAGGATAGCAACAACAACAAGGTTTAATCCTAGTTTCTTTCCCGGAACAGTCCTAATGGGTAACTAAATAGGGGAACTCTAAACCTTAAAATGTAAAAAGGAGTATCCTTTAATTTCGGAAGTTGAAGTTATAGTAGCCCCTAAGGTAAGGCTTGCTCTTGTACTCCCCCTGTTTCCTGGTTCCCAATCTAACTAAAGCTAAAGTCATCGCTAAATATCTAAAAAAACAAAAGGTAGAAATTCAATATTAATAAAGCAAAGTTTATAGCTCAAGGAGAAACTAAGAAAGAGAGGGTCTTAGAATCATTCTTTTACTGGGAGATCCCTTTTTGTTAATACTTTATTATATGAATTATATGACAACGCGCTTTCTTTCAATTCTACGAAAAAGGGGATGCTCTTGTTTTTTTACTGGGACTTTCATAGATAGGCTGCGAGTAGAAATAGGATCCTTTATATACTAACGCAACCTTTCGAACTAGGTGCCAAATTTAAGTCAAGCTTACGTATGTCAGAGCAAATAAAAGTAAGGTTTCATGTATAAAACTCTCGATAAACGGGACCCCTATAGAGAAATTCCCCTAGAAATTTGAGTAAGTATGGAATATTTCAAAACTTGATTAGTAACCCTGCGAGAACTCCGTTGGGGTGCAACCTATATAAAAAGGGAACTCCGAGCTTTACTTCTTAAAAATGAAGTCGTCAAAATAATAGGAAACTTACTTTGTCCCGCAAGCCCCTTCAAAATTATACAATCTAGGAACACTATTAAAAAATCTTCTTTTAAGCTTCTTTAGAGCGCCCGTACTACTCTTCGAAACCTTTTACTTGAAAAATTTTTAGCCGCAATCGCCCACTTCGCTAGAAATAAAGAACCCAATACTAGGTAGTATAGTAAGTTCTTGATATAAACGAATGAAAAAGAGGCGTAAAAACCTTCTTTTACAAGACAAGCCCCTTGTTATAAGCCCAAAAAGCATAAAGCAACGAAAAAGTTTTTAACGTGTAAGCATTCCCCCGGTATAAGACTGTTTTTACTTTATTAGAGTCCTTTTAGTAGATTTACCAAAAGTAGACGTAGGTTAGGGAAACTCCGAGCTTATATGAAAGTTATTAGCTACTCGATAAGTTTTTGCGGCTTCTTTAAAGACTATTAATTAATAGCACTTTAACTTCTTTTTTCTATTTAGATTTTGGAAAGCTTTTAGGGGATTTGGAACCACTTCCCCAATATCCAACAATAAGAATCCCTCGTAAAATATCACTATACCTGGACTCTCAAGATTTTTGATAGTATTTGGTCAATTAGTATTTTGACTCTTGTTTTGAAAGATTAGTCGTTACACTTTGAGAGAGGAACTCCCAAAAACCCCTTATTATATTACCCGGATAAGCAGAAATACGGCTCTATTCCAAACCCTGTGCCTAAGTTTTATTATCTTTTTCTCTAAAACAAATATTGGTATTGGTGCCTTAGACTTCAGAATTAAAAGCCCTCCCCAGGTTCTTCCTTTTGGCACTTCTTAAAGTCTACTACATTTGCTAGTGACAAAAGGGCTTTGTCGAGTCACAAGCCGCTCAAAGCTTTTTCTACCCACGGATTTTTATATAATTTTCATACAAGGAGCTGGATCCTATTTTTAATGCCCGAGTTTAAGTAAGATAGTTATGAGACATAAGGAAAAAAGTCGGATTACTTTCTCTGAAGCGTAAGTTTTATTCTATTATTATATTGTAAAGGGCTCCTCAGGCCAAGAAGTGACTCAAAGCAGGTTTTGTACCTAATTTGTATCTAAAAGGAGGCCAAGGCTACCCAGCAGTGTTCCTTTGCTTTCTAGTTCGAGCGAGTGAAATCCCTTTGGTCTTATTCCCCCTGCGGGTCCTTACAAGGAAACAATCAGAATAAGCTACTCAACCTTAATTAAGAAGAGTAGGAAGAGTTGCTACAATAAAGCAAGAAGAGGGGGAACTACACGAAGGTATTTTAAAGAAAGCTACAAGGACTGAGAGAAAGTCGGATCGGCAATCCTGCCAATCTAGTAAGAGTAGTTAGAAAAAGGAGAAAGCTAGGAAGAGGATACTCGGAGTTAGGCCGCGGGTATTGCAAAAACGAAATGAGTCATAGGCTAAAGGATTTCATACACTTTTTGTGAAATTTTAGAGTGGCTATACTAAGAAAATCCAGCCTTTTTCTCGTAAAAATAGAACAAAGATTTGTTGGCATTTCCCCTGGAGAAAGTTCGATTTCTAGCCTCCTTTGTAATAAAAAGGCAGGGTTACTGCGAAAGTACTACTATTTTTAACCTTAACTTAATAAGATAAGGAACCGAGCAGCCATAAGGAATACTATCAATTCCTATGTCACGGCTCTAAAAAAGGGGTTCTTCGTTAGTAGCTTAAAGAAATTTTTATAAGTATAGCTGTGTAGCGAGTCGAAAAGGTATGCCGGGATCCCCTGTAAATAAGAGTTTCTTTAAGTGCAATTCGTTTCATTGTATAACCTTTAGAGTTTGGTGACATTTAAATCTATTTATGTGATAAGGGCAAGGCGCAGGGGAGGAGTGCTTGAACTTAGAGAGAGGCTTATATAAGCAAAATTTTGACTAAAGCAAGTCAGAGTACAAGGTCCCGAAAAATCTGAGCACAAGAGAATTCCTAAGCAAAAGAGCACACGGGGTTTTTTATAAACAAAAAAGGAGCTCTGGTGGGCTTCCACTGGGTTTGAGGAAGATTTAAAATAGTAAGGATTTCTTTATTGGGGATGCCTTTGTCTTCCCTTTTCCAGGAAAGTTTCTAAGTTCCCGCTTTCTTCTGGTAACACCTTCATCTAAGGGTAATTTGATGATACCAAAGCATGAGTTTTATTAACTTAATAAGGTAATAAGGGCTCTCCGTCCTTTATCCTGAATCCGGAAGACACAAAATAAAATGACTTTAAAGGAGCTCCGTATTAAATTATCAAAGAGGACTTGCTCTTCGGATTCACTATACTTAGCTTTTTGGAAATTTTCTGTTTTCATCTAAATTAGAAATGACTAGCCCGAGCTGGGTTCTTACTTTGATGGGTTCCTTATTGGAGCGCCTATTTCACCTATTCGATCGACGCGGCTAGGGGTCCCTTTTACTCTTAATCATAAGATACGAGGTGTACTATAACCAACACACTTTCATTTCAAAAGTCTCCCTTATAATTCCCAAGTTAAAGGGATAACTTACTAACGGTGTCAGTACAGTAAAACTTTGCGGTAAGTTACCTAATCACTAATAGAATATCCTATAAATAAACTCTTAAAAAGGGAGATTACTTAAATAAATAATAGTAAGAAAGCGTAATTTCAGTTACAGAGCATCCAAAACAGAAAAGGCAGGCCTCGAGGCAAAGGCGGCCCAAGTCTCTGTGGAACTTATAACCAATAT